>WBNH01005810.1:0-36346 GCA_013401255.1 Urocolius indicus
TTCCAACCCTACCATTCTGTGACGCTATGGTTCTATGCTTGTTGCACAGACAGTGAATTGAGTTGCTAAATGTGGACTTGAAGCTGTTAGAGTTGCTTTGGACAGGGCAGAGACACTCCTATTGTAGTGAAATAACCTCTCAAAATATCAATGCTAAAATAGGTGGAGGACTATGTTCCCCAAACTACTTAACTGGGAGAATTGGACTGTAAAGTTGCCATATTGCTCTTTCTAAGAGTGCCAGGAACAGTGGTTGCCACTTGTCACGTCAGTAGCTTAATTAGAGCTTTGCATCTCAATACATCTGGGAGATATTGGTTTGTTTTTAGTCTTCTTTCCAGGTGGTTAGGCAGGAAACCAAGCTCCCTGTGATCAGAAACCACCCATACAAAAATGGCTGCAAAGCTTGATAGTTTGTTCCCTTGATTGTTCAGTCACCAAGCAAGGGTAGTTAGAGGCGACGACTATTTCTGGCATAACAAGGGTATAATTTGGAGGAATAAACTCTCTCTGTATGTTCTAGCCATTTTTTTTTTAAATGCAATTTGATGTTTCCCTTAAATATGACATCTTAAACTCTGGCAGAAGATGAATGTTACTTTCTAAACAACATCAAATGCATTTGCATCCCCGGATGTGGTAACACTCGGATTTCCTCCTGAAAATTTCTTAACAAGAGAACAGAGTAGGAAGTGAAAAATATTTTCCAGTGTAAGATTCCTGACATCTTGTGCAAAAAAAAAAAAAAAAAAGAGATGATCTTCAATCACTGTGTTTCGTGCTCATACTGTAGCAAACATTTAAGGCAGTGATGCTTAAAGTAACTACTAGGGGATAAAGATCCCATATGTTACTGTAAAAAAAAAACCCACCAAGTCTCAAGAAATATTGCAAGATGTGGAGAGGTGTTTTGGAGACTGTGAATATCAATTTAAAATAGAAAAATAATGCTTAGAAGTTAAATGAGAATGTGAAGGATTGCATGGCTTCCCAATCTCATTTTGAGATTCTGTAATTGCTCAGAACATAATTAATATATTGAAAAGGTGTTGCAGTACAGCCAGATAGGCTTCATATTGGTAGTTGTTTCTACTTTCATGGCATTCATTTGAAGCAGTTCAGTGTGTCTGTGCAGTTGGTTTCTCATATGATTTTATTACTTCTGTTTATTATTCTTTGCAATAGCAAATCAGCAAACGAGTCAGAACAAAGAAAACATTTTCACTCTGTAGAACTGTATAAGTTAACCTATGATATTTACCTGCTGAATTTTATTTGACACTGTATTTGGCATAAGAATTGTGCTTTATACAGCTGATAGGTTTCTTCAAACATTTTGGGGAAGGGAGGTTTTCCCTAAGATATACATAATGTAAAAGCGAGCCTGATTGAGATGGGTAGGATATGAAGGCTTAAGCGATTTGTTTCAAGCTGCAATTCCATCGTCATTTTAAAGAGAGACAGTACAACAGCGAGGCAGAAATGTTCTGTGTAACACTCCAAACTGTTCAATTGTATTTCAGAGCTTTTAACACAAAATGCATTAAATGCTGCTGATTTTTCTGAAGGTGCTAAGCCTGAGTTGGAATTCTAAGAAAGCTGCTATGGGCAAAAGGAATGCTTCTGAAAAGGTGTAAGGTGCTCTTATTTTTTTAAGCTTTCCTTCTAAACAATAGTTACTGCTTCTCTAGAAGTGCTGCCTGCTCCCTTAGACTGCTTTGCAGAACAGCAGTGTTGCTGCTGTGGGTTGGTAGCTCACTACTGAGTCGCAACAATCCAGGAGCTAATAAAGGATAGAGTCTATACGCTTACCTGCAGCTTCCCTTCAGACCACCTGTGTCAGGCTACTCTAAATTCTTCTTGACAGATTGATAGGGTATGTGTTCATTTTCCAAGTATGGGATTTTGCTTCACTTGACTCTGGAGCTCAAGTTGTCCAGCTAGCATTCAACACTCATTTTTTGCCACCTGAAGTGTAATAAAAAGGAAATTTATCATTCAACAGGAAATTTATCATTCAACAGAGTATTTAGTTATGGAATTTCATATACTCAGTTACTCATTTTTAATAAAAAATTATAAGAAAATTTTGAACCTAAATCCTCTTGGAGTTGAAGGGACAGTTTCTTGGCTCTTAGGTTCTGAAGTCAAGTTGAAGGGCCAAACTTCTGAAATAAATTACATCAGTGAATTTTCTTTGAATTCACAGACACGTAAAGACCTTTACTGAAATAAACTGAAGGGTAAGTCTGATCATAACTGCTGGTCTTTAAGAACTTTCCCACTGCTTATCTTCACATTTTTGTGGAGAAAACAGAGATCAGACTTTGATTTGTTGATTTGCCAACGTCTGTCTTCAAGCACTCTAACCCAGGTGTTTGTGAGGAATATTTTAAACAACAAAATCATATGTTGGCAAGAGAGTGTGCTGTATTCAACAGCAATTACATTCAGCATTCATCCTAAAGTTGCTTCATGATCAGGGATCCTGTTCCCTTCTTGAACTGAGAGTTCTAACGTGCTACAGTTGCAAAGATGTTCACTACAGTTGTCACTTTGAGTTACATGTACTTTTAAGATATACAGGTTTAGTGTGGAGGTTTTGGATGTTGAGGACCAAGATTCAGAACTTCAAACCTGATTCTCTATGGAAGGAATCATCAGCTGTAGGATATTTTAAATCAACCCAGTGGTGTAAGGCCAGTGAGGATTTAGCCTTGCTTTGTTCTAGTCTTTGATTGCCCTTGATATGCTAAGAGGAGACCAAGAAGAAAAATATTTTAACTGTGCTACTGGAGAGTTTATTGCATGGGTCTATATTTTTTTGGATACCTACAGTGTGGTTCTACTTAACTAAAAAGAAGAAACCATCTTCTGAGGTACATATTGCCCATGGTTGTCCAGAAAGCTTTCCTTGAAAGTGCAGGAGAGGAATGATTAAGAACATCACATCTCTCTGAGACATGTGCAAGCACAAATTTCTGAGATTTGTCATGTTTCGTAGCAGCTGGAGTTGGTTTTGGTTTTGTCACAGAATATTTCTCTAGTTTTTCCATTTCCTTTCTGCTTTTTCTTAATGTTCTCTTCATTTCCCTTCTGCAGAATGCAAGTACAGTGAAAGTTAAAACTTAATTTTTAAAACTATTATATTGAGCTGACTATAAACTTGGGAAAAAGAAATGTGTTATTTCCCCATGGGAGGAAATATTGTTACAAGGAAGGATGGGAAGACAATTAGGATATGAAGAAGTCTAGCAGTTCTGAATCATAGAACAGCTGAGATTGTCAGCTGGAGATATATTCTGACCTGCCCACACAAATTGAGATCTGCTGCACCAGGTTACATATGGTGATGTCCTGTTGGGTTTTGAGCTTCTCCAAGGAGGGTGATTCCTGAGCCTCCCTGGGCTGTGTGGTCACGTTTAACCATTTGCATACACTGCAGAGATGAAGGTGAGGTATGTGGAAGAATTCAGAATGGCTGGTTTTGAGCAATACTGAAAAATTCTTACTCTAAATCCAGAAACTATGTTGTGAAGAAAAGGGAGAAGCAAACGAATTCCAAACGGCAACTTGATTTAGAGAACATGTACTGCAGTTGTTGATCATTGCAGACAGAAGCAAGCTGACTTAATTGTTGCTCTGTTGAGGAAAGCACAAAGTTTGCTTGTAGACCAGACTTTTTAGCAACTGTATGAAAAACAGCATAGTACAATTTCTATCCTCTTAAATGAACTAAATATAATTGGAAACTCATTGATATTTCTATTTGACTGGGGAAATGAAATCTGGGTGCAAGACATTTTTAGTCCAGCATGAATTGATGTAATAAATGCTTGAAGCTTTTAATGAAAATATAATTCCTTACAGCTGTAAAAAAGATTTGAAATAAAAGTTAAGATTGTGCAAAGGATTAAGAAATAAATGGAAATGAGTTTAGCAGTGTTTAAATACTTTAAAAGTTAATAATCATATTACTATGTTGTATTATTTCTTTTATCTGTAACTTATTGTTTGAAAATGCAAATAGTTACAAAAAGCTCTTCCCTGTTACGTGTTTTGACTCTCAATGTGTCTAGTGCTACAGCAAAACTTATACACAGATCAGTAATTAAAAAAGCTGGATGTTCAAGGCTGAAAAATGAATGATGGTAAATCAAAGCATCATGTATAATAGCTGAATTAAGCACAATGCAGGGTTATATAGTAAGACTAGTGTTATTTTTGGAAGAGGATCTTGGAGAAACAAGTTATGCGACAAGTTATGAAAGTCTGTCATCTCAGAATTCCGACTAGACTCCAGAATAGCATCAAAGTACTGACATGTCAGTTGTATCCTGTTCTGAAGACTTGTGTATTTGGGCTCACAGAAGAAAACTTTGCTTTTCCCGTCATCTTTCTTTTACTAGTTACACCTGTCAGAACTAAACCGGTTCAGCAAAAAAAAAAATATGTGGAATGTCTTTCATTGATGTAACAGAGCACTCTCTTCCAAAGTAAATCTGAAGTCATGTCTCCGGCACAAATGGAGGTAGTATGTATGCAGCTGGGTCTGCCTGGGATTGCATAGTTGGCTACAGATTCTTCTGGCTGAAGAAGAAACCAAAATGCAATACCCACTTTACTCTGTCCATATTGCTTCTTAGATTTAGAAGGAAATATTGTTAGAAGTGAAATGGGTACAAGTAGGATTTTTCTCCCTGAAAAAAAAAGACAAAGCAAGAAAGAATTTAAAAAGGTAACAAATCCTTGAGTATGTTGCAGCAATTTTCCCTTCTGTTTTTTTGGGAGGTGGGATAGTAAGACAGCAACAACACTTCATGAAATTTCAGTCATATTTCAGATTTGTTTATATGTTTTTGTTTTCACGGCTGTGAACTGCAGGAAGATGTGTTTGCTATAAAATTGGGGAAGTCTTAAAAAATGAAGAGTTCTGTGGCTGTGTACTCTTGGTAAATAAACAGGAACGCAGGAGACTGGGAACATGCCTGTGGATTGAGCAGCTCTTTGGTTTCTATGAGATTACTAAGGAAGGATTGTGAACTTCCTGCTGTCAGAAGCCTGCAGTTTTACGTTAGAACAAAAACAAGCCTCCACACCAATCTTCTGTTTTCTGAACAAAATAGCAGTACGTTAGTAGGAAATGGAGTCTAGGATCTCATTTAAAGCTGGTTATTTGGTGTGTATGCTGTGCAGGTAGTGGTTTCCATGCATAAACTTTGCTCCTGTTGATCCCTTTGTAACCCTGATGTTTTCCTCTTATAGCAATATGTTGGTGCATTTATTGAATTGCTAATTGAGATGATGGATTGTTCTAGAGAATTTTTACTGCTTAAAATGTGTTTCTTTTTAAAAACTGGTCTGTAATGCAGATAATCCTTTTGCAACTTCACAATTTCATAAGCTGCTTAAAGGTATATAAGAATTGTATTTCTGCTTGGCAAGATCTAATTTGTAGTAGTGCCATGGTGTAGTTTTTGATAGCTGGATTAAATAAAACGGTTCTGTAAAATGCTTGTTCCAAAACAGCAGTGAAAGGTTAGGTAAGCCATACATTGAGTGGCAGTTCTTTTGCAAAGCATTTAATCTTTATAACATGTTCCCTAAAAATATGAAAATGTGCTCAGAAATTGCCAAGTGTAAATTCAGTGGTGACTGAGTGAAATCATAAGTTATTCCCTGAACAGTAGCAGAGTTTGTTCCTAAGGTGCTAAGTTTAGTTTATAAATTGGAAATCTGCAAGGGAAGAATGCTATCTGCATTGACTCACTCTGGTGTCTGGTCTTTATTCCAGACCTTATTGATGACAAAGTATGCTATGAATTTAGAATATCTACAACCCTGGAGAGGTGGCAAATTGCTTTCTGGTTTACCTCCAGTGTTTGTGTGCGTCAAGCTTGCCTCATGACCTTTTCTACACCAAGTTTCTGTTGCATAACAGAGCAGTGACACAGGTGTGCTCTTTCAGACAGGAATGCAGCATTTCTGGGATATCATTTTTTCAAACTCTCCTGCTTTCCTCCCTTTTTAAAAAATATGCCTTATCTTTATTGTGGCTATTTCCCTCATTGGCCCTGGATATTATGTAGTTGATTAACCTTAAAAATCCTGTCTGCAGACTGGAAAAAAAAAAAAGTATGCTAGTGACTTTTATATGATCTTATTTAATGTGAACTCTGATGGCTAATCAGAACTCACGTTTGTTCAAATGTGAACGAATGTATTTAGCTTCGTTCCAAGTTATGCATTGTCAGTGCAGATTAACAGGCAGTAAGGCAGAACTTAAACTGTCTGAGTCTGGTGCATATTTCCTATACATTCTTAGCTACAACTCCCAAACATTATGCCCTAAGGCCAGATCAGTGGTCATTGAATAATTATAGTTTCTGCACCTTGAGCTCGTTTCTGGTGATCAAACCTATGAGGTGGTATGCATCTGCAGGTTGTGAAAAGGTTAGATGTGCCAGTGGAATGATTTACAGTTGATTAAAAATAATTAAAGAGTGAAGTGTAAAGGATTTGAATGGGCTTTAATATTAAAACACAAAACCACCAGAAAGAGAAATGGAAAGACAAGCCATGTGAGTGTTGTTGCATCTGACCTAATGCTTTGTTCCCTTTTCTTCCTTGGGAACCATGCCATTGACTTCTGTGGGATATACATCAGTGCTCTGTTGTAGCAGCAAGCTTAGTAGCTTCAGCCACATCTTCAGGTTATTTTATATGACTGCAAAAACTGTTGTGTGTGTGTGTAAATTACACTAGTAGTTAAGGATACAAGGAGAAGAAAGACCAGGAGCTGCTAAACTTTGGCACATACAGTTTAAGCTCTGTTTTTCTTTCCTGTAATGATTTTTGGTCTGTAGTAAATGGATGAGAAAAGTTTTGTTAGCAGCGCAGTGCAGCTGAGTCTGCATAAACTTGACTGTGTTACTTTTGTGTGATGTTGCAGTCTTTCTTGTGGGATTCATTCAATGAGAGTCAATACTGGTTAATTTTATTTATTTTTTTTTGATTATTCAGTTACGCTTTTTTTGTGTAGTACAAATACTTCCAATTAATTTGGTTTCAGTTGCTTTCATCACTTTTTTCCATTAGCAAGCTAATGGACATAATGCTCACTCTGAGGGTTCATGCAGCTCTGTCCTCATGTAGGACATCCCCCAAACTGATATCGACTGCGGCAGGGAGGTAGGGTGGAGAACTCTCACTTGATAATTATACATACAGTCTAGTAAGAACTTTACCTTCCCTCCTCTGAAGCTGTATTTTTCTTCTTTGTGCAAGGAATTGAGGTATCTCCCAAAATAGGTGACTTGGGTGTTAGACTCCAAGTATGTCTTTGAAAAAAATCAGACTTTTGTCATGCATGATGATGTGCATAAGTGCTCTATATGTGAGATCTGGTTATGCCAGATGGTGTATCAATGCCTCTAAGAATCTATGTAATTAATTTGTTTTGCTTCCTTCGTCTCTCTTGACTAGGGCAACTAGACAGAAATCACTTCACTGTCAGTAGCGAGATTCAGTGCTAAATAAAACTCTTCTGTTAAACACCCCGGTCAGCAAATTATTTCCCCAGACTTGGTGTTTTTTTCTTTTCAGAAGCCGGGTAGTGAGTACAGAAAACATCTCTGCAGAGAAAGCTGCTAACAGCCTTGGTGTCCCTCATGCGGCTTTAGAATTAATAAACTCACAGCAATAATTCTGTCAATCTTGACCTGGATGTGTATTTTTATTGCTACATAAATATAGGCTTGATTTGGTCTTTGCTCTTGGTAATTGTCTACAGATCTATTGAAATGCTAAAAATAGCAGCTGATAAGATAGGAGACATGCTCTTCATTTTTTATTAATCTGAAGTGATGCTATCAAAGCAGTAATTACTTTTCTCTGGGCTATTTGTATGGAACTTGAGTCTGGAGTAATTTTCTTCTTTCACCCTCACCTTTTGCATACAGGAAATATGTTTTAGAACTTTGTAGTAATTTTTTTCCCTGCTATTTTTTAGATTAATTTCTCTGTAGATTTGAAAACATTCCTTATCTGTAACTTCCAGTTCAGTTCTGTGAGTTCAAACAAACTTTGGTCAAACTTTTAGTACTAGACTTGGGTTTTTTTCCCAAAACTTTTCCACGTTTTTGTTCACTAAAATATATTTCTATTATTGGAGGATTGTTGTCTACCAGAAAATTAATCTGTACAACCTTTTGCTAGTCCTATGCAACTATTTTAAGCTCATAATTTCTCATACTGACATGAAACTATGTTGTTACTTTATTATCAACTAATTTCTGAACTGAAGGTCTCCCACTGCTGAGGGGAAACCAGTGTTGCTGCTTTGAAAAATCTTCCGAGGCAAAAGAAATAGAAGCTTAAGTACCTGGCAATTTGTATTAGAGCTCTTAGGTTAGTCAGATTATTGATACATTAAATGTTTGTGGGATTTTTTCCTTAATACTTTTGTTGCTTGAATAGGAAGCATTTGAATTTGAATGGGAATGTTATGTTATGGGTTTAAGATGAGGAGCATGGTGTCTAGTTGGAAGAGTTGATAGGTATCCATGGAATAGCTGAGGAATGTGGGCCTACCCCATCAGAAGAGGAGTCTCCATCAGACAGGCTTTGTGCTCTCCAATAGCCTGGGGTACTGCAGTGCAATCTTGACAGCATTTTGTCTTCCTGCTGTGCACGGATTGAGTGCATATAGATGGGTAATTAAACTTTGAACCAATAAACAGATTTGAGAGACTGGTGCTTTGAAGAACAGGAGATCACAAGCACTATTTCCTCTTGGTAGCTTTACTTCAGATCCAGCTTAATGTGGAGGCTCAACTGTGTTAACTTAGATTAAGCTCCCTCCTGGCATCCAGCAGCAGCTTGATTGCTGTGTGATGAGCAAACATGGCACTTAACACACATTTTCATCCATGTTTAACTAGGGTCAAAGAAAAGACTAGAGTCTTTCCTAAATTGAGTGGGGTGATTTGGACTGCAATGCATTATGTTCCAGTTTCCTATGATCTTTGGTGTACGTTTTAGCAAAGATTACAAAATGAAATTTGCCTATATGGAATCATTAGGATTACTGCCTCTAAATTCAGAGTTAGTGGAACCTATACCCTGTCACTACTTTATCTTTGGACAAAATTGGGAGTAAATCAGAGTTAAAATATTAGCAAGCTGTCTTTCTTTTTGATACTAATGTAAGTACTTCAATTGTACAAATAAAACTTTCTGTATGAGAATGTTGCCTGACAGTCATGGCATGGTCACATCTCTGTCAAAGCAGATGATCTCCTATCCAAAACTCATTACCCCTAATATTTCTCTATTACTGTCATGGTAGCAGAGTAATTGTGCAGAAGTGATGTCTGTATAGAGAATTAAGTATATAGGAATCGTATAGACACTTTCAAACTTACATAGAATCATAGAATCATGGAATGGTAAGAATTGGAAGGGACCTTTAGATATCATCTAGTCCAATCCCCCTGCAGAAGCAGGTCAACGTACGTGTGCACATGTATGCACACACTTTAGAACAACTTTCAAGTGGAACTTTTCAAGTGCTGAAGGCTGGCCTGCTCAGTGCAGATGCACTGTAAATTATTGTTGGATCCAAAATGAGATATTTTGGTTAACTGTTGTGAACTTGAAGGTTATGCCTACCTTCTGTATTATTCAGCCTCAGGAAGAATGTTCTCTAGGTGATAAATAGATTCATCAGAAGATTGTTTTACCTCTTTTATAAGTGGTTGTAGAAGAAATGTCTTTATAGATTAACACATGCTTCCTGCTGATTTGTAAAGGAGTTTGAGGATACACAGTAAACTTTCATTAAGAATTTATAGTTTCCTGGCATACATTTACTGTGTGTAGATAAGAACAATCTCTTTGTTTTCTCACAACTCTATTGACTTATATTCTTTTCTACCTTCCATTGGTGGTTTTTTTTAAATGAATCCAAAAAGACAATATCCCAGGGGAGGACTCAAAAGCAGATAAAGTTTAGAACCAGAAAATTGTTTTCTTGTATGGGACGACACCTGGATGACCCTTTGTTGTTTCCATGTGCCCTGAAATTCTTTGTGGTTTGAATGTAAAACCTGTGCCTGATGGTTGCCCTTGGGCAATTAGCAAGTCAGCACGGAACTGGAGATTTTCTGTTTCAGAAAATGAGCAAGTGGGTGGCGGTGCCTGCAAATGTCCTCAGTAGTATCTCTCTGAGAAGTAAATGGAATAAGCAGACAGGCAGCATTGAGCAGATGAAAATGACAACATTAACAGACTCAAGGTTATAAGATACAAAACATCTTGAGCTCTAAAAGTGATTACAGTAGTGCCCACTTGCCATACTGTACCTTCAACGTGTTTCATCTAAAATACAGATTCAACTGAAAGATCTGTTTTCCTATTGCATGACTGAGCTGATCGTCCAGTTATCTGGGGTGCACTGAGAGAATTTCATAGCCCAGCTTAGGGGATTTTTTCCTTCTTATTTTTTCTTTCTTGCTAACATCCAGACAAAATGTGACCTCCTAATGCCTACAAACTTCTTAACCTCTGAGCACTTTTTTCAGCTAAAAACCAGTTCACTGTCAAACATGAATTAACCAGAAGTAAAATGCATCCTTGAGCTTTATTGTGTCTCAGTGTATAGGTCAAATTGTGAATATGCAGGGAGGAATAATCCATGGCACTTGAAAATACCAATAGAAAAAAAAAAAAAATCAGTAGACTTAACGTAAAATGAATATGTTCAAAAATCTAAGCAAGAAAACTCATTTCATAGAGCAGTGGCATCTTAGATGCTTAAACTTTTTGGATGCTTTTAAATACTCAGAAGGCCAAGGGCACTGAGAGGAAAGTCTGTTTATTTGGTCACTATACGATTTCGCTTACAATTCCTTTGGAATTTTTCTGAGACACCTTGTTAGTGTAATATAACTTTTTTGCTTTGTATGTGTGAATGGAGGAGAAAGATGCTGTTATTTACCAAGGATCAGAAACCTTCCAGAAGTTAAGAACTAAACTTGTAAAACCTAAGATTTTTGCAGCCTAATACTAACTATTCTTCCTCAGAGTAACTGACATATATAATCCTCTACGTGGCTTTGGGCATAAGAAGATTGTTGTAAGAAAAGAAATAAATAGTTGTGAATTGGAACGTAGAGATTTAGTGAAGCATCTTCCCAGCTTTTGAGACATCTGCTGTTGAATACCTTTAAGTGAGGCACAATATTTGTAAGACACCAAAAAGGTGTCTCTGAGTATGTGCCTAATGTAACCTCTGATGCTCAAACAAGGTGACAGAAAGTAACGAAATAATAGATGGTTGAAATGACTGTTCACCTTTCTAATGGAGTAAAAAGGAAGAAAATGGTGGTGGGAAGAAAGAATGAAATCTAAATTTCACTCAGTGAATTTTATTATATGAGGACCCTCTTCCAAGCTCATTATAAAATATTAAGTTTGCATTACACAGCTGAAGGAATTCACAAAACATTAAAGCCGTGACTAAAACCAGACAGTTAGGGTTTTTCCCTTTGGTGCTCAGGAGAAATGGGGGTTGAGGGAATTGACAACAAAACATTGCAAATTTTCTACAGCAACATAGCTAAGAATCAATATTTTAAATGAGGCATAAGAGAATTAAACCTAAACACAAATTACAGTGTTATTACCCAAGTAAAATGTATGGAATGTGTTACTCTGGGAGAACTCTTCTCTTCTTGCCCACCCTCCCCACCCTGATCCTTTGCAGCTCTGCAATGGTGAACTCAGAAAAGTTGGGAAAGATGGTAGGAAAAAGCTAAAGCTGGAAACTCTGAAGAACGACCTTTGAAAAGAGATCATATTAGTTCTCAAGGCCACACAGCATTAGGAATTTCCATAACAGTAAAAGAATTTACAATGTGCAGCCTATACATAACTAGCTCTCACAGCCAGTAAAACTCTGCGTGTTTTTCCAGTAGTGAGGCTGGTATATGCTCCTGCAGGTATCCCTGCTTGCCTTATGCTATGGCTGGGATGTTGCACTACTGTAATCCTGGCAATCCAATGCTGTGTGAATTCCTGGAGTGCTGTACCCTGGTAGGAGTCCCTGTGTTGGTACACAAATTTAATGTCTTTTGACTCCTTTTGAAGCTGATTCATGGAGATATTATCTGTGTTCTCTGTTAAATGAAGATTTTACTGTTTTTCTTTAGTTCATGGTTACTTTTGGATAACTGAGGAACGAATTTAGTAGGAAAAATCATGTTTTAAAAATGTTGTTGAGACATCTAAGTGATTGCTACAGGTATTCTAATAATTGGTCCTTAACTGCAGTGGTGTTTCCAAGCATGAATTAAAGGCAGAATGTATTTGAGGTGAATGTGTATCTTTCAGATTACAGAACTGAAGACATGATGGTCCTAATTTTACATCTACTATGTCCTGCTCTTTGCATGATGATAATGGTAATGGCAGCTGCTCGAGAGATCTGAACATTTGCCCTGAAACGCTGTAAAGGTCACACTAACATTCACTGACATAACCAGTAACATACCCTGGAATCTTATTTCCAGAACTCCATTTAACTTGGAGGCCAAGGCATTTTCCTCCTGTCACTACTTATTTCTCACTGAGGTAATCCTTTACATCAGTATCTCTGTCAGAGAACTTTTGCCTTTCCATACCTGTTGTGTAACTTGTTCTTATCCTCGAGAAAAGTTTCTTCTTCATCAGCTCTAATAGTAGATTTTTCAGTTTACTTTTTGCATTAGACTGGGTTGTTAGAAAGGATTTAGATAGTCCTTTCAGGATTCTTTCAATCCAAATTTGTGCTCCAGATTTGTGCCTTCTTGCGTTTAGAGAACGCTCAGCACTTTCCCTAGAAGATTCCAGCTGAACCAGAGTATGGCAGCCAAGATAAGACTCACAATAATTATATTTTCTGCTGACTAGGCCCAGTTGTCCTCTCCCCGCTTGAAGAAAAATGCCACAAGTAAACAAAAAAAAGAGTATAGCTCCTTGTTGTACACTTTCTAGTTGAGGATGGCAGAAGAAACAATCCTTCATGTGCACATGTTAGTAACATAGTGCAGAATTATCTATCCATTGCTTCTGTTTGGTGGAAATAGGAAAGATACAAGTCACAGGTAAATAACTGCTCACTTTTTGATTAAGTAGAACAATGCACTGGCTTTTAAACACACTATATAACGTGGGTAGGTCCAGAGGAAAGGCACTAATTATTCACTCAACAAAATATAAAGGTCAGAATATTTTTGAGTTGATACTGTTCAGTTGCTTAAGTGCTTTGTAGTGAGCTTTGACTTGGTGGTTCCAGAACAGAGCAGTAACTCAGGTTTGGTAACATGAGAAGAGTTTAATGAGGTTGAGTGTAAGGAAGTGTTTCCAAATTACTCTAGGAAGGCAGGTTTAATTACTTCAGAGACTGTTCTCCAAAAACATCCATTTTGAATACCAGATTGACAGACAGATATAACTTTTTCCCCCCTTTCTTTCTAAATAACACCCTTCTGAAATAAAAGTGCAGTCAGTTAATTCAGTGATTAAATCTCCAAAACTTCTTAAAGGCTCTGGAATTACTTTTGTATTAAGAAAAATAACAGTCATGCATGGATAAGTTCCTGCCTGTTCACAGAGCTTGTTTTGGATTGCTTGTATTGATAGCTTCATTAGCTTTACTGTTGATAGTAATTTGACTGCAGCACATGCCAATTTGAATGATGTTGAAACTCAAGACTGTAAAAGACAAGAGACTGCTGAAAGCATTGAGTCAGTTTATAAGCTTGAGGTACTGGTTGTTCAGAATGTGAAAAATATTGCTGTGTTAAAGAGCATTTAATAAACTGGGTGGCTGTTGTAGGTGAATATGTAATCACATGAGTTTTAATTCAGAGGTAATACTAGTATATTCCAAAAGTGATTTTTAACCCTTCAGTCTTTCAGGATTTTCTGATAGAAGGATGTCTTGTGAATACTTTTCCCCCGGTAATTTTAAGGAGAGATTTTTTTGTCCACAGGAAACTTGACTTCAGATCTGTGACTTTTCCTGTTGTAAGGTTACTTAAGAACACAGTAATTTTGAGTTTCTCCATTCTCTAACTATTTTTCCAGTTGAACTAGAACCTAAAAGTGAATGATGCCCTCTGACATTGCCTTTTGATGGATAGGAGTTCTAACAAATTCTAGGAGATGTAAGAATGGTATGTATAATTCCATTTCAGCCTTTGGAATTTAATTATGTAAGAGAAATTAAAAACCTTGCCTTGGAATTATCAGCCTGAATTGAATCAAAGTAGCCCTATACACAGTTACAAGTATGCTGAAAATACAAAGGTAAATTTGATACCTGATCTTGTCTTTAAGCGTGCTTAAATGATGTATTCATCTTGAGCAAGGTCTTACTTCTCATAGTTTTTGTCCTGTGGTTTATTTTTCAATTGCTAAAGCTATTCCAGATGCTAGAAGTGTCAAGCAGACTAAGCAGTGGGTTCCAAGCGACTTGTATTCAGATTATTGATTTAAAGGGGTCACTAGTAGCATAAAAATACATAATATATTTTACATGTAAACTGACATAAAAGTCTTCAAGAGACATGGTTTTGGATGATGGGCAAATATTTAACATGGTTTGAATTAAAAATCCTTCAGTTTTTAAGCTAAGGTAGGCTGTAAGAATTAATGAATATTAAAAAAGAATCAGAAAGGAATATTGTTTGTCAGATTTTGTTACAGGGATTTTGGACCCTAAGAACTGGTGTGATTCCCAAAAATTTACCTTTTGAACTTAGGTTTTAGTATTTATGTTGAAGAAAATGTAAAACATGAGTTAGAAGATGACCAATAGAAAACTAGGCCATGACTGTAGTAGAAGCATCACTGGTGGCCAAGTTTCTGGGGAACAAGTTTCTCACCATATTCCTTTTGCTGCCAGATACATTTAGCCAAAGATTATTTTCATTCCCTTGCTTTTGCTCTGGGCTTTTTTTTTTTGCCCAGTTTGTGTATTGTCAGATGTAAGGCCATTAGCGTGGCTACACATTGTGATGTTGAGTTAATGCCCTCAGCGTATAAAAATAAAGTACAAAATGACTGCAGTACTTGGAGAAAAAAAATAGTATTGATCATTGCTATTTTCTGAGAATCTGTTGTAATATATGAATTGTCCTTGTTTTGGCTGGGATAGAGTTAATTAGATGGAGGGATAGGAGTGAACAAGAAGCTCTGTGGTGCTTTGTTGCTGGCTGGGGTTAAACCATGTTGGAATGTTTCTTGTATGAGTGGTCTGTGAATTGAAAGCTATTCTATAGAAGTGTTGTCCACCTGAGGATTTATTGCTATTTATGAGTAGTAAACATTGAAGACCTTGGGGTAAAGAATCAACTGGCATGGTCATTGCAAAGTACAGCTTCTACTTTAAGTCTCTCTATATGCAAAAAGGTTTTTGAAAACCTACTTGAACGTAAGTGGTGGAAGTATTTTAAAACCACTACTGCACCCTCTACCTCCCTGCCCCTTAAAGCTTCACTTTGAATACACTGAATGTCATTAGTTGGAAAATATACCCCCCCACCACCACCACACACACTATTAATTAAGCCATTGTGTTGTTTCCAGATGAGAGAAAAGATGACTCATTTGGTGACTTAGAATGATCTCTCTTTTGTATTCAAGAAAAACTAAATTCAAATGAATCACTTAAAGTTGCACATTCACACCTTCATCCTAATCCCGTGTATTGTGTCTGAATGTTTCAGGCTGAAGTTTTTCTGGTAAAGCTTAATTTCTGGAACCTGAGCCTAACCTTTTAGGTTTTATAAGGTTAAACCTTCTAGTACTAATGTAAAAAGTGTTAAGAGTCATCAGTCTTCAAATATCAAGTAGGAAGCAACTTGAATCAATACAAAACACTGTCCTGGGAATTCGAAAACTTGTTTTGTTTATATATTTGCTGCAAAGCAGATTTTTAAAACATGCTGGTTTTGTTGCATCAAAGATACAGTAGTGATTTCTTTTCTATTAGAAACTAAGGAAAAGCTTAAATCAACTTGGGCTTTGCAGCCTTTAATCTTTGCCTACAATTAATCTTTGAGAGTGGTTAAACACCTGCCTGTGTAGTTTGATAGGTTATCTGGCAGTTGCTTATTTGTCAAATTGAATAGAAGAGTAAAACATTAAAAATCCCCATTATATGTTGTGACTTTCAGAGGTGCAGAGAGATGTGCCTGTTAAATTCAGTTTAAAGGAGAGATGTGTAAAGTGTTTATTGCACCCTGCAATTGAATTTTTGCATTACTGATGGTAGACTGAACTTAGTTTCTACACTTTGACTCCAGTTATAATAAAAGCTTTAAATAAAACCTTTCAGTAAGTATGTGGTTTCAAATGTGTAGCACAGTTTTATTCTTTGACTCCTTGGCCATGTTGCAGCCAAAGGAGCAGGGGGGAGATTGTAGAAAATGATGAATATTTCCTGAGTAAAAATGAGATGTTGTTGGGAATGTATAGAGGGACAGACTAAATCTTTTCTGTTTCCAGCATCCTGTCAACTAGGTTGAGTAATAAATTCTTCAGTCAACAGTAGTTCTACGAATGCTGGGAACAGAAATGTTTAAGTCTCGTACGGAGAGTAAAGCGCTGAGACTTGTAAGTCAACTGAAAGGACTATGATTCATTAAAATGTGAGTGAAGTAGAGGTCCACAGGTGAGAACAATATCCTCTTGTCATGTGCCCTTTCAGCACAGCGTAGTCATTCATCATTCTGCTCATTGCTGCAGCTGATGTGTTAGGAGCTATGTTTTCCTTCTAGGCATCTTTTTTTTTTTCCTCCTTCCCCTAACCCAGAAGAGCAGTGTGATTTTGCTCAGGTATTTGCTTCTGTTTTTCTTGTTGAATCTTACATAAATCTTTATCTTTCGGGTCAATTATGAGTCATTACCGAAATAATTCATTATAGCCTTCAGTAAAATTCATATTCTTAAATTGTAAGCAACTCTATGTGGCTTGCTTCCTTGGAATTTTAATTCTGTTTGGCAAAGCAGTATGAATGGACCACTGGGGCTGGAGGAAGAGCAGCACTGAAGTAATGCTGAAAGGCTTGACTAACTTCTACCTTACCCATTTTGGCGTGTCTTCATTGCTAGTGCAGCATAGGCGTTCAGCAAATATATATTAACACAGTGAATGTCTTTATATACGCTTAATTCCAAGCCTGTTTTTATTCTATTCACAGATAAAATAGAAAAAAATCTTCTTCTATCCCTTCTTGAAGGAGAAGGTTCCCTTGAAGCAAAATGTATTGTGACTTTATGGACACAAGGGGAGAGGCGTTTCCCAGCCTTGCTGGCAGAAATTTTCCAAATGCACGGTTTGTGTGACCTAATAGGGAGGAAAAAAACCCCATGACTCTTCATAAAAACTGTCTTTTAATTAGCTTTGTAATGGATTCCCATTGACTTCCTCCGCATGAGTACTACTCCATTAGCTCATTACTATGATTTAAAAGCAGCTAATTACAATCATAGCTAAATAATTGCATTCAGGTATTTCAGCACATTTCCATTCTCATATTAGCAGTTTCCAGACAATGCATCTCACTTGTGTCTCGTTTATAGCCTTTTTACAAATGAAGTGGTAGTAACTGAAATGTCTTCCTCTCCATAAAACAAAAGTGAAAATCAATAATGTAATCTATAAAGGATATACGTGTACCAGCACTGAAAATGATGTAATGAATATGAAATTTCATCTTGTCCATTTCTGAATGAGGATATAATACTCTTCTGTAGCATTTGATTGCTTCAGATTTGCTGGAATGAATACCAAGAGATAAAAATACATAGTAGACTAAAATGTCAGTGTCTTGACTCCCAGAGTCTGTATGGTACAGAACAGCAAACCAAGTCAGAGATGAAATAAATTTGGATCATAGGTAAATCAAGAGTACCTCAAAAGTGGGCCTGAAAGTGTTTTTCCTTTGTTGTGTTGCTAAGGGTTCACTAATAGGTTATCATGGTTACTGAGCAAGGAGTCATTTCCTGACCAGTGGAAAAGACCAGTTTGAGGATGCAAGGAAGGATTTTGTTGATACAGGGTTGAAACTAATGCTTCATTATTAAGTTGTGAGAGCAGGAAAAGGGTGTAATCTTAGGGCTGCTCCTGAAGCTTCCCCATCCTACCACTACTGTTCTCACTTGTGGGTGCACACATGCCACCTGAAGGTTGAGCTTGAAGCTGTCACATCGGTACTAAACTTGTGTAAACTGTAGATTTCCTGATAATAATTTTCTTGTTGGATTCGTAGCTTCAACATCTGGTTGGATGGAAATTTGGTGCTGGTTACTTCAAGTTAATAAACCTCTCCCTATTCCAGCTTCCCTGATGTGCCTAAAGATTGTGTTACTAGGTTGGAACTGAGTGCTGGTGATGATGTATTATAAGCATGTAGTTCTTTACAACAATAGATGTGACAGTAATATAAAAGAGACTCAAGTATGTTTTGTGTCCTGTTATGTTTTTGGTATGGGAGGTTTTCCAGCAGAAGTATATGGTGAAAACTCAGAAGGCTTAACTTGGAAACACCATGATTTGGCCGACTTTGTATCAAAACTGCAACATTAAATACACATTTATAGCACATTTTTTTGGTACTGTTCACTTATTCTGAGACTTAGTGCTTCTTGGAAGGGTTTATAGATGTGAATGCAATAGGGCTTTTGAGTGGTGTAAGGTAGGTTCATAAATCTAAACCAAACCACTTCTCGGTTGCAAACGTGTCTTCAGATCATTTTCCATTTATGCTGAAATAACAGTTGCTGTAACTGGGATATAGTGTGTATCCTAACACTGCACTGAAAATCACTTTGGCTTTTGCACCAATTTTACAGATGACAGAGGGAGAGCAGAGGTTTATAAAGTGACTTGTCTCCTGAGTCGCTAGAATGAAGCTGCACCTGCAGCCCCTTGCCCCTGCTCTCACCTCAAACTACCCTGGAATGTTTGGTGCTCCAGTGGGAGTGTTGCGATCTTCACCCTCTCACCCCAGCCTTCCAAATGGTGATTTATGTGGTTTATTCAGTTCAGAAACTCTCACTAAAACAATGAAAGAACAGGACAAGGATTTGTACTTTCGAGAAAGACATTGCTTGCAATCATCAGCTGCAAAGTCTCCCTTGAGTTCAAGTATTTAGTGTGATGATTTCAGGTAAGGGATGAATGGTTTAGGTTCCCTGGTTGACAGGCTTTCTAACAAACTTTCAGGAAAGAACAATTGGTTTTCTGACCCCTAAAACCACGTTCCACCACAGTTGGTAAATAAAAGAAATACTAGAGGGAAAAGGAATCCACATATTCCACTGCAATTGCTTTGGGTAATGGAAAAGTTAGTCTGACTAGTGCAACAAACAAGAAGGATAAAGCTAGTATTAGAACTTCAGCCTCCATATTCATTTAAGTAAAACCTTAATGAGTAGAACCAGAATGGTTTTTGGTGTGTGCACTTGAGTTTTCACCATAATAGAGGAGGCGTGCAACATCCTGAACACTTCATGTGGGACATATGCTGCAGTTGATTTTCACTGTGGTTTACACAGGACTGTTTCTCAGAACATGAAATTGTTAGGTTACAGAATATGCCACATGTTTTTGTATTGCAATTGTAGTATAAATGTGCACAACTTTCATTTTTAATGTATCCATCTTTCTATGGTTGATATTGTGTCTCCATTTACTGAAAAAAACTTAACTCCTTTACACTTTTTTCACAGCAATAGAAGGGAAGACACCTTGAAAGCTGTTAGTTAACAAAATAAATACATTTTCTTAAATTAAACTTGAATAAATCATGTTTAACTAGTGTTTACTTTTAAAATAATGCTTAGTTTTAATGTTTTTCTTTTTACTTTTGCCTATTAGAAAACTTTACCAGCCTGTTAAAACTTTGTCTATATTTTCATATGTTTCAATCCTTGTATATTTTTCTGATTTTACAGAACAAGCTGAAGTTAAATCATGGTGTCTAATTACTGCACATCATCATTTATAGCTCTTTTTCACACTCTGTAATACCTTTTTTTTTTTACTGTGTTCCGCAGTGGCATAAGCAGCTGCCACTAAATGAATGAACATGTTGCCTTTTGCTGGTAGATAATAATAAAGAAGGTACCTTAGAATATTTCTGGAGTTGAATTTCATGATATTTTCCTAATTTTAGCATACAGTTTTCTATTTTTTGATGAGTTCTACAGCCCTGCTCTACTTAAAACACTTAAAGAATGTGGTCTGCTAAGAACAGATGGTGTCATTTAAGTTTTATACCGATTCTACTTAAAGTTTTAAATGAAGTCCTTATGCTTTTAAATGTTTAGTTAAGACTTACTCATTGTTAGCAAATTGAGAAGAGTTGGTCACAACTGATTACCTGTTTAGGGACTGAAAGAGGTAATTGTCTCCATTTTTAAAACTTTGTAGTAATTAACATCATTACTAGATTCCTGTCATCTTTCAAAGGAAACAGTGAAGTTGGTTCATAAGCTGGGAATCGTAGGTAAACTCAGGCTTTTCCAAAAGGCAGGAAGTGGTAAAACACGCATGTGGTTTTCTTTAGTTAGGAAATGAACTCTGATTCTCCACCAGTGAAGCTGATACAAATGAGAAATCACTAATGTGTATGTTCTGCTGTGGCACTGTCAAAACAGATTATTTGAAAGCACGACAGTGATACGTTTTTGTCATCTGTCTCACTCCCTTTATGCAGCTGCAGAAGCTGTTGTTTGTGCAAACTGCCTGTTGCAGGTTCCCTGGCTTTCAGTTACTGAAGAATATTATTCATTGTTTACACTCACTATTTGCCTGACAACTCCAATAATTCTCTTAGTTGAACTTTCATTTCGATAGTTGTGAAAATGCTTGTAACCCTTCCCCCAAACCAAACCCTCAGAAGTCCCAAATATAGAATGGTAGGTGAAAAACTCTGCTGAGAGTTGAGTGAGTAATCACAATTTAATACTCTACAGTACCTACACTTTCCCAAAATGCAATGCAGTGTCCACCTGCTTGCCAACAGTTGTTCTTACTCTTTTAATATAGGATAGTAAGAAAGTTTTCTTGTTTCATCTTGTTTTAGAGTTTATTTATGTTGTTTTTTTTCCTTCCCTCAAAATTTAGCCATTGTGATTAAGACATTGCAATTTCTGTTTTCCATGCCAGGCTCAGCAGAGGCAAAACTTTCTGGGTGTTCCCTACTCTGCTTTGGTGGAAAGTTAGCCAGTAAAGAGGACTTGACCAAACCCAGCTGTCTGTGCAGTGGAAGGGATTATGGAGTGCTCCCATGATAACTTTTGCTGTCAGGGCTCTAATCTGGCAAAGCAAAAAGGACAGTATATCTAACTGCTGCAAATTATTTCCAAGGGGATCAGTTGCTCAATCCCTCCCATCATTGTGCATTTGTATTTCAGCTTCTTTCCTAACTTGTTGAACTGCAGAGGAATTTAGCAGTGGCCTAAAAGCATCCTTGGTCAATGAAACGTATCCGTTAGCACAGTTCTGAGTGCCCCTAAGTGTAAAGCTGCTGCCTAAAGGTTTTCTAGGTGCAAAATATTTCTGTATTAGTTTTTTGACATTACTAGTTAGGCAGTAGTAGGAAATACTGCTGTCAGAGGTTTTCTCCACTGTGATAGCTTTGCTAATTTCAGATTTGGATGAAAAATGCACCAGCAACACCTCTGTGTTTACACTGTGTCACTAAATAGGAACCTGTGTGTTTTGATGTGTTATCTGAGAGGCTTGCAGACTTATGTGCTAATTGCTATTACCCCAAACTTTGTTAACTGTGGAAAATTCTCACCTAGATTCAAAAATGGAGAGTTTATTTCTGTAAGGGGTAGGAGAAAATATGTTGAGTGACATAATACGGAGCATTGCATTGTCATGAGCATTGAGTGGTTTTTCCAATTAAATAGTTTTTGGTTACACGAGTGTACTTGAGTACCCACCAGACTGGTGTGATTACTTGTGGATTAAACTTGGCTCAGCCTGTTAGATGGGGACTGAAGTCTATGCTACTAATGAAGAAATGATTCCACTTAAGGAGATGCAGATGTGCCAAGAAATCCCTGTGAAGTAGCGTGTTCTTATGTTGTCTGTTTGTTTAAAGAGAAAATGGTCTCCTTTTGAAATATCTGAATATTTCAGCTTCAGGAAACTAATGAACTGACACTACCAAAGGGGCAGAAATATTGATTCAATCACTAATAACAACTTAATAATGAAATGTAACCTTCTATTAATGTGTAAATTAAAAGCAGATGCCAAAGATGAATGAATACATGGATTAATATTGTTTTTTGTTGTCAGAATTTATGCTGATGGGACAAGGAGGAAACATACCCTTACAGAAATATTTTGTAGGGGTTGTTAACACCTTATATTCTTTCTAGTGCTTTGCTGTTTCATGTACAAATGTGTAAGCTGTTAACAGCAGGATGAACATTCAGCAAGTTGAACAACCACCTGCTCCCATAACTGAATCATTATTTAAATTCCCTCAGCATTTCACAGGTTTAAACACTGACAGGGATTCAGATTTACAATGCAAGACATGGCACACAACTTTCAGTGCAGTACTCTCACTAGTTCTTGCATGCCATATGTATCCACTTTGACTGCAAGTGGATTTTACTGTAAAACAAGTACAAGGCAGTGTGTAATAAGGTTGGGCATCAAATGGAGCAGAAAGTAACAATTCTCATAAAGTTATCAATACTTGAAGTAATTAAATAGTGTGAGAAATCCCCCCCTTGCTTGCTCCAGGAAAGTGTTCCATTAGGAGCAAGGAAACTTAAGAACTACAAGAGAGTCTCCTTCCTTGGAGGTCTTCACAACCCGCCTGGACATGTTCCTATGCCACCTGATCTAGGCTGACCCGCTTCTGCAGGGGGGTTGGACTAGATGATCTCTAAAGGTCTTTTCCAACCCTACCATTCTGTGATTCTATGAAGTAGTAGGAAGGCTGAGCCCCTCCAGTTTTCATTGTCTCTTAATCTTTGCAGTTGATACTGGTGATCTTTAAAACAAAGTACTGTTACTCTTGAGCAAATACATTGTGAATATAAGCACTTTTACCTTGAAAAAATAAAAATATTTTAAGTACATGAATAAAAATGTAGGCTGATTAAAAAAAAACAAAACCCACCACTACCTCTCCCATCTCACCAAAAGACCCCCAATGAACAACTGGTTTAAATGACTTCAGTTTGATATAAAAGTTATTTAAAGCTTCGAAGCACTGGAGTTGACAAGCTTTGTCAAGATGCTTGTAGGTTCAACAGTGGTTCCATGTCATTTAGTGTACACTCACCTTTGCAGCAGATGCCATGCTTTCAAGAGCTTAACTCTTTGGGACTTTTATGAATTCAACTGTTGAGCATTACCTCTTATTTAGCAAGCCCAGATTTGCTAGTGATTTGAGAGAGTTTGTGTATTGCACATTTGTCAGAAACATTTCTACGCTTCAAGAGCCACAATCTGACTCAGAATAAAAAGGGAAACAATTTTGAGGCTCTTTTAATGACACTTTGTGTAGTTTAGACGTTTTCCTCTATATAGTTTCCAAGTGTTGTAGATTAGGGTTTTTTTTATGTGCAGCCCAGCTTGCTGTGTCTTGCTTTTTAAGTAACTCATTATTGTTAAATTGGTGGGAGCAGAGTACAAAAATGAAAGTAGGCAGTGAGTAAAATCTAATATTTAGTTACACATTGTCATGAATATCCAGGTAGAGACATGAACAGTTAATGTTGTGGTTGAACTATAACTAATAAAATAATGATGTGCATGCAAGAATTCTGTGACTACTTAAGCCACACTGAAAGCTTTTTTGTTTTTATAACCTTCTTTCAGGCCTTAGTATCTAGGTAAGGAGAAGGCATCTGGTTTTGACTGTATGATGAGTGTATCAGTAATCTGATAGCATCATTTTTCTCTTTTAGTTCCTTCTTTAAGCACAAGTGTAATTACTGTGGTTTTGGCCAAGTAACTTCTCTAAGACATTCATGTCTTGGCTCTGAGGGATCTTAATCTTGGTATTGGAGTTAAACACTTTTTAGCAGTAGTCTTAGGATGCTCTAGATAAATTTTTGCTGTCAGTTCATCTTTCACAGAGAAAATGTGCATGTTAAAAGGAACACGGCCCTAATGTATGTTTTGTCAGACTGACTGGACTTATGGGATATTTAGAGATAACAAAACTAGATCTCATTGTCACAGGGCCAACATTTCTCTGATTTACTAATCCACAGGAGACAGAACAGTGTCTAAGATAGGATTTGTCAGACCAAAAGCATGTAGAAGGTGAACTTGCCAGATATGCATGATTCTTTTTTGCCTGACAGTTCTCCAGTCTGCATTTCCAGCAGTTGGCTTCTCTTTCTCATACCAAATATTGTCACACCCAGCTCCTCTCTGCTGCCTCTCAACCTTCCCAGTGCCTGAATTTGGTGCAAGACAGCTGTTCTGTTCTCTTTGTGTTGCCCCAGCATCCTGTAGGAGCCAAAGCCTCAGCATGTGCTGAAGCCATGCTGTCTTGCATGCATGAAGAAGCCAGCCTGTGAGTACTTGAGGGTGCAAGAAGCTGATCAGCTACTGTCTGATGTTACCACACAGGCAGATTTTACCATTTTTCTAGTTCTTCACTAACAATTGTTAAATGAGTTTAGGATTAGAGTTCTAGGTGCTGACATCTTGCATTTGAGGATTCATTTACTAGATAGGCTTGAGCTGCTGCTTCGGATTTTCTTCACTCTCTGTCTCACCAACTCTCAGTCCAGTCCCAATTACCTTTTTACAGGAACTACAGAAATCATGTTTAGGTTTAGTTGTATTGCTTTTACTAACATAATACGAGAGAAGTTAATGAAGAAATGGAGTACCATCTGTATTCAATAAAGATATGGTTTGTGTCTCAAGGAAATAAATTAGGGAAACCCCTCAAAGTTCTCCAGTAACCCCTTCCATCAACTGCTTCAATGCAAAGGCACTTATTCCTTTCAGCTTTAGAGCTCAGTCATGTGTTCATCTTATTAATTAAAAGGTAACATCATGATTTTTCAAGTTGTCTAGGTAGAATTGCATGTATCCTTCTGTTATGTGGAACTCCTGAAGAAACATTGTCTGGTTGTAGAGTTTAGCATCAGCAAAGTTTTTTGACTAAGTCATCTTTGATGCTAGGACCAGCCCTCTTTGTATTATTCCAGGGAATATCACATTCAGGTGTACTCTTGCTAGGAGATTCTGACCTTATTCATGTTTACAGCCTTTTGTGTATATCAAATGGTATATCTTTGCCAACTTTAAATTAGATGTTTAATGTACTTTACATTAGAGACTGCTCATACTGTATGGATTCACTTAATAAGAAACATCGCTCATCTAGTTGGGTGCTTTTCAAGCTTTTTTTTTTTGAGAGTAGGAATTCCTCAGTTAACTGCTTTTGTGTGATTCCTCATGTCAGTAATGGGCTCAGTTCCTCCAGAGCGAAACATCAATGCAATTATAGGCCAGAGGTGCAAATGCTTCTTGCCTTGAGAGAAACAGGCTTCATCCATCAATTAGGGGCATTTAACAGTTCCCAAGGTAGCTTAAATGTTTGCAGCCAGTAATGACAGCTAATTCTCACTCTTCCAGTCCAGAGGAGCAGTGGTACTGCTTACTTCTAAGTCTCTTCTCATCTCTCCAGGTGGTCAAGACTCATAGTGCTGACCTAGACAGTCTCAGTGCTGTGCCAGTTGGAGTTTAGCTCTACTTTGTTGGAAATACTTTGTCTTCATTGAGCGTAAAACATTAGTACTTGAACTTGCTGTGAATAATAAAGTGTTTTGTATTAATCTTTTTCCAGTTAATGGAAACCAACTATAGAAATAGTTCTAAGGCTTAAATATAAAACTTGTGGTACAATATAGCTAATTTAAAATGTATATACTGTCAAAACAAGACACAAGTTTTGATTGAAACCACTTGTGGTGGATCAAAAATCCTTCCTGTTTTCTGTAAGTTGACAAATAACCCTTAAGTTCAAATATCTCATCCAGAGATGAATTGCAGTAGCTTTTTTAATTAAAGTACAAAAACAATACAAAACAATCCCATACTCATAACATACAAGTGTTATGTTTCTTTTACTGTTTCATCTATGTGTACTTTTAATCAAGTATTCCAAAGTAAAGAGCCTCACATTCCCTTAGTCTTGATTTGTTTTAAAAGAGAAGTTCATTGTTTCAGAAGCTGGAATTCAATTTATTCCTTCCGTTTGTTTCTGAAGCTATTGAGTTTGAGAGTGTATCACATTCAGTTCATCTGTACTCCTGTGTTGTGCCAAGATTACTTCCTTGGTCTCTCTTTCTAGTTGAACTGATATTTGTTGGAACCTATGAATGTAAAACCATTGGAAAAAAAAAAAAGATCTTTTATATGTATTTGTTAACTTAATGCCTCAATTGCTTCAGGTCTAAGACTTCACTGGAGATTTAACCCAGAATCATGCAGATATTCTTGATTTTTCTCAGTTGATATTAAGTTGGCTTATTTTATGTTTGCAGTGACTGTCCTCTGCAAGGGAGCAAGCATCAGTCAGTGTACCAGTATTAATCAGGAGATAACATGGGATAGAGCAGAGGCCTGTGTTTGAGTACATCAATATGTAAATGGAAATTCAGAGGGTACTACAGCTTGAAAATGTAAATGTGGCCACCGGTGAGCACTGGGGCTAACAGATGTTTTCAAGTGAAGGCATTTGATTCAGCATATAGCGTGCCATTGGCATCCAGGATCCCACATCTGTTGTAGGGATTTCAATATGCTCACCATAAAGCATGCTACTGGAATTGTCATGCTGCACTGATTGCCATGCTTTGCTTTGCCTGTCCCTGGGATAAAGAAAGTGTATAGGATATGGCGTACTGCTTTGCCTGTGGTCCTATTAGAATGAAATTCCTGAAGATATGAAGATATTATGTTAGGCAAATAGAAGAGACTAAATTGGTTTTCTACAGGAGGAAAGGATAGATTTTTTTGTTCTTTTCACCCAAAGGATTCCCAACAATATCAGCCTAGCTATTTTAATTTGCTACATCACTTCTATTACTTGATGAAAACAGTTATTAAACTAAAGGAACGGAAAAAAAGTGTGACTTGTGAGACTCTCCCATATGAATTTGATCTGATTATTTGCTGAAGCCACTATATCTTAATTTACACTTTATTTAACCAAGGACGGGGGAATAAATGGTACCAACTATGCCAGTACTCAACAGTAATCTTGTGAAGTATCCAACTATCTACTTTGATGGAAGTTGAAGACTGTAGTGAGGTGATGAAACCCAGACAGCGTTGTTATATTACATCTTGTGCATTCAGTGCTATTATATATCCTGTGTAGGCAAGTCTCTTGGTTTGACATCTGAGTCTTCCCTTGGCAAGTGGTGATTCTGTCTGTTGTTGAGGTAGTTGATGTGGGAATGGGAATAAAATTAAGTTAGATGCCCAAAGAAATACAGTTCTGTAATGTCTGGTTTACATTCAGATATTACTGTTGTGAGGACAGACCTTTTTGTTGTCAGAGTATGATATTTGTTTTGAAAATCATAAACTTTAAAAAATATTAATTTAAGGGATGGTAATTTTAGTGTTTTTTTTTTATACCAAGAAACTGGAAGTCAAGAGGTAGCATGGACTTTGACTAGATCATGTAGAACACTCAGAAACTTGACATCAGGCCAGAAGCCACGTAATACAGATCTGGAAACCCTTTTCTGAGGAAGATGTAGCGTAACTCCTCATGGGTGTTTGGCTTGCATGGGCTCTGCCATGTTTTGTGTTAACATTCTTCCTGAAGATAGAATCACTTTCAGAAGAACACACTGGCACCTTAAATTAAGCAAATGGTGTGGTTAAAAAACCCCTCAACATCAAATCTGCTGCTTTGCATAAAATGATGATGGAAGATTACTTCCTAAGAAAAGCCTTGAGAACCCTAAATAGCCCAGCCAGAATGTCTTTCACATGCACTGGGTTTGCTTCCTGAGACTGCTATTCTGAGACATAGCTTTAGAGAAACAGCAAGCACATTGATGCATAACCCCAGTGAACTGGGAAATTACGCTCTCAGAGTTCTCAAAGTACAGAGTGATGCCAATAATCTTTCTTTGTAATGAATTTAAAACAAGGTTTCATTGCAGCTTTGAGGCAGGTGGCTTGGAAAAGCCTCTTTCTTTGCTTTAGCAAACTGAATGTCTCTCCTTTCTTTAATATCTGAGTGGATGGTGGATGGAATGACACCATTGACAACAGTGGGACAAACCTGCTTGATCGTGGGGTAGTATTTTAGGACTGGCAGATGGCAGAAACTCAGAAGGCAGAGCTGTCATTTTGAAGGGCATAAAACTACTTTTCTTTCACTTAAGAGCTCTTTTAACAACTTTGGGCTCTGTAAAATATGTTTATTTGCAGAGAAGATGACCAGTTGCTGTTGACAATAAGGAGTACATTGTCCTTATTTTCTTTCCCTTTGTTACACTGTCTGATGACTAAGGAGGTGAACAGAAAACCTCCCACCTTGAAGTGCTTAACCAGATTTCATAAAGTCTTTGAGCAGGTCAAGGAGGAAAAAAACTATGATCTTTATCTGTGCACTCTAATTTGTTAGGCTGAGTTGAGTTTAATGGGAAGGATGATAGTATGTAGATGGCTACAAATTTTATTTCCATCTGTTAAATGTGATTTGATGCCTTTGTAATAACAAATAAAATACCCTGATTCTGTCTACGAGATATTTGCCCTAGTTCAGAGTATGAAGACATTGCAATGAAACATCTGGCACTCATTTCACTCCCTAAAGGAGTAAAGGAAAGATACAAAAGCCTTTGGCCAAAGGTTAATTTGCTGCTTTTTTTTTTATTGTATTGTGTTAAAAGGGCAAAGAAAAAAAATTGTCTTGTGAAGCTCAAATTTGGTGGTATTTTGTATTCTAGAAGAAATGAAGTTAAATTGTCTTACAGATGCATTAATTGTCTTACTGGTGTATTGAAAGAGTTTTCTTAACTTCATCTGTTAAGTTCTGTAGCAGGGGTTGACATCTGGTGCATCATATCCTTATGCCAACAGCAGGCCGTGTTTTCAGGAAGTGTAACTAATGGTTGTAAGGAGAAGACTGTGTTTTTCTGCAGGAATTTTTTATGAGATCCATTCAAGAGGCTTTTCTGTGTATGGTGCAACATTTAAACATGTCTTGTTCCAACACCTCTCGTATCAGACATTGGAAGTCTTACCCTTAGAGATCAAGATAGCATGCTGGGTTGCAGAGTGGGAGGAAGAAAGCCTAGCGCTAGACTGTAGATCCAAGAGAGAAAGAGATGCTTAGGATGTGACTATTCTAATGGGCATCTTGGGTGATTTGTCATCTGAAGAGTAGAAAATCTTTGGGATTTGATTCCTTTTTTATCATGTGACCTGTTACCACTTTTGAAACTGTGCATTGAATTTAAGCCTTAGGTGTACCATAAAATTGCAGCCAGGCCTAATTAAAATTATCTATGGCAGGACTTTAAGACCTTACCTTCTCTCTTTATCGTGCATAAAAGGATTTACTACAAGCTTTTCTGGGAAGGTAATTTCTCATTTTACTGCTTTGATCAGTTTAACATTGATTTAATTTGTAATGACTCTTTCCTTTATTGCTAGATTGGAAGCTAAGTGTTGCCAAATTATCTTTATTTATGTGTTAAATTGGAATTTTAGAGATGCTTTGCATTCCTTTGCAGGGAAGGTTTGTCACATGCCACTGTAAGTTGTTAACAGATAGCTTATTTTAAGAACTGATGGACCTGTCGCCCTGCCCTGCCTGATTATCCCTGTGCCCCCTTAACTGCTGTGTATTGATTCCAATTAACATGACTGACATCCACCACTGAGGGTGAAGTTAATCAAGTAGAGGATCTCCTGTTGTGAATTCATTTCCTCCTCTGAGCTTGTCCTGTTCAGCTGAGCATTTAAAGAGACTAATGCAGACACTGCGCAGACTTGCCCAGTCTGTGCAACAGGTCTAAACCTTGGAAACTAAAATAGCTCTTTAAAAGTTGTCCTGGCCAAATAAAGTTGATACACTTTTGAAAGGTTAAAGGAACCACCTTTTCCCTCTCTCTTGGTTATTGATTGCTGGAAGAGGTCATCAGACTTGGTCAAGTTTCAGCAAATACATTTTTTCTGCGAAGTAGTAACTAAAATGAAACAATGGAAGGTTTTGTTGCTGATGGTGGCACCAGTTTTTATGTTAGTGCTTTGAATGTGAAATATTAATGTCTTATAAAGTTATTTTTTTGGTAGTAGAAACATAAAAGTTGTGGAAGAAGACACTTTCCAAAGCCCTTAGTATGTATGATGGACATAGTGTTTATACTCATAGCCTGAAGTTGTTGACTGTAGTTGAAATGACTGAATATCCTACTGAGTACAAAAGTTACACCTGGCAGGAGTAAGTGCCCAACTTGTCTGAAGTAGCCATCTCTACTTAGATCATTACATTTGACCCCAGCTTTAGCTATGAAAATCAGCAACCATAGGCTACAATAGAATGTCTGTCTAGATTGGCTTAAATACTTAAGATAGAAATAGAGAAGGAATGGGAAACCTGGAATAATAACAGTGAATTGATAACTATCTTTATTTCCCATGCCAATTTAGCAATTTGTAGCTGTTAGAATGTGAGCTACCATCTGGCTTCATAGATCTTTATCTCATACTAAATTACCATGACTGGTCCAGTTCCTTGCTGAAAGTTTTTAATTGTGACAAGCAGCAAATGAAAACACTTCTGAGCCCACAGATAAGGCAAATACTCCCCTCTGGAGGTAAAAATTGCTGGGTTTTAATAATTTCCTACTTAAACACATAGCTCAACTCTTTAGTTTGCTATGTCTGCTGTGTTTTTGTCTTCCCATCCCACTATGACATCTACAACAGCAACAAGTGTAGTAACTTTACTTGGCTTGGTTTTCCTTCTTGACCATTCTTAGCATGTCTAACAGATACACAATGAACTATTGTGCAAGTATTAAGAGGCCCACATTACCCAATCTGTCTCTGAACTGAGTCCTGCTAACTAGTTCCTCTGCTCTGTCTCCCAGCTTCTTACCATGTTGTACATTATGAAAGATTTATGACCTACTAGCCCATTTGTCTCTAACTTCCATGTGCAGCTCCTGGCTGCAAAAAATGGCTATGGAATGGCTTGTGCTTTAAGAGCTGGTAAAATTCGAGGTGACTTGTTTCCTTAGACAAAGGGTGGTCTTGCATAAATTGCATAAATTTTGTTATTCCCAGTTGCAAACTGACATCAAATTGAACAAAAACATCGTTTATCTTGAAACCAGATTTATGCCTGACCTTGAATAGTTGTTGTGTCAGCATTTTTTAATGAAACACCACGATGGGACACAAAATACTTTCCTCATTCTGAATGTAGACCTCAGTATCTGGCTATTCACAGCCAGTCCTGCAGAAAATATCAATGAGTCTTTGGGCTGCAATTGTTACTCTTAGCCACTAGGCAGTGAAGGTGTGAATGTTGAAGCATTCAAACACTTATGTTTAACAGGAAATCTTTATAGTGCAGCTGTTTATTTTAGTTTCTAGCTTGTACCATGGTATTTCAGGACAGAAGGTGCTGCTCTGTCTATAGTAGCTTATCTAAGCAATGTATTCCATGGTAGTGGTAAATTGAGGATGAGGAATTAGCCTATAATTTTTCCTTTCCTTGTTATTTTTGGAGCGTGACTGCAAATACTATAACTAGCAAACTTTGATAACAGATGTTTAAATAAAGGCAGCTTTTATGGGAGCTTTCCAATTCAGAGAGTAGCTACCAAAGAATCAGAAGAAACAGGCTGGAAATATTTGGACAAGGAGCTGTTGTTTAGTATGAACTCAGGAGATTTTTAATTGATAAATGAATAGGTTTTAACACACTTGCCACTTCCAGGCTTACCTCTGCACTCTTACTTGATGGCCCATATTGCAATTAAACCCTATTCTGTAAAAACTTTTCAGTCACCTGGCATTGCTGCATTTCACTTGTAGCTAATTAGCATGAAATTGAATTACCCGAGTAAACAGACTTGTGTACACACATCTCCAAATTAGTAAGCCTACATTTATGAGACTGGAGTTCCTGTTGTGAATGTATGCCTGTTCTATTTGAAATACAGGACATTGCACATTGTATTAGAAACCGCAGAATAAGAGTTACTCCCTATTCAACAACATATATTGCAGGGCTTGTCATGGCACTCACTTGTGACCCTCTCTCAGAAATGCCAGTGTTCCCTAGATGAAAGAGACTTCTTTTTTAATGATTATTATTTTGGGCAGCTGGTTGCTTTTCTTTTCTACTTGTTTTTTACTTGCCACCAGCAGGTGTAATAAACAACATGGTAACAATGGGAAATGGCATTCTCTTTACCCACTTAGATACTCCAAGCACAGTCTCCCTCACTGAAAGGAGTATTTTCTATGTTTTGATGAATGGATTCAGGTTTCATCTGGTTTCCCATAGTTACTGGGAAGCAATAGCACAGTTAGTGAAGCAGCAAGGGAGGTCTTCTGTTATTTATAGGTCTGAAACCTCATCATAAAGATTTATACCAGAGTATTTCACAAATAATAGACTCTCAGAATTACATCTTTTAAGAGGAGGCAAATACAGTTAACGGGATATTGAAGGAGCTGGACTGTCTGTTGTTGAGTGCCTTAGTAGGCAGATGTACATTTAAAAGAAGAAAGAAAACCAGAGAGACATAAATCATACTGAGAGATGCCCTTTTAAGCAAGGTCAGAAAACATGGTAGATCCTGTAGGGCAATATGGTCTTATAAAATATAGTTGCATTTCTTGGTCACGTAGTTTACCTATAACAAGGATCCATAGGTCAAGTGTCTACATACATCTTATTATGGTCTAATAGATGTGGGAGGGAACAAAATATCTTTTGTGGTTCCTTTCTTTTCTCCTTCAGTTGGATACAATTGTTTAAGATTGGCTTTGATAAAAAGTTTAGTTTGACATTTTATCAACATAATATGAGAAGTAATGAAGGGAAAGATGTGTGGTACTGAGAGGCAAAGTTCTTACACCTTCTGATTCTTTGGTTTTCTTTATGCTTTCTGAGAAGAGGCATAGGAATAGTCTTCAGTCCTTAATTCTTCTCATTCTTACATCAGCGTCATGGCATATGTAGTATGGGGATAAATTGTTGCTGGTAAGGGAAGGAGTTCTTTTTCAATTTGAGACGTGCCTTTGTTTGGAAGCCATTGAAGAGTGTATTTTCACTAAAGCTGTTGGGGATGTACAATTTGTGTGCTTCGTGTTACACTTTTTAAGCTTAGAATGGGAACTAAGTAGAATCTAATGCTTTATAGCAAAAGGTTAGAGAAATATGACCATTATTACAGTTAGGCAAGTCATTTGTTGGTATTATCAGTCCTCCCATTTTCTGTCCTTAGTAGGCTTTGCAGCCATTGTGTGTCTATATTTAGATAGAAATACAACCACAAATACATATAATGATCATAAGCATTGCAATTCTAACACAGTTGCATTTATAAGAGACGGGCACTGTGCTTTATAAAGACTCCTTTTAGATCATGTGTCTTTGGTAAGTTCTAACGCACAGAGTCACTGCTTTGAAATAAACTGATCTTTTAAGCCGTGATTTTAATAATGTAACTGAGAACTTTTTTTGTTATGTAGAACAGTTTTTTCCCAGGCTCAACTTTGACGATTAAATTCATTTTTCATGAATTCACAATGCTTCAGGCTCCTGTGAAACCTCACTTAGCTTCTGAGGTTGGTTATTTTCATGTGTGATGTGAATTGTGTAAAGCCTTTCCATAATCAGAAAGGTAATTTAGCCCTTTTCTGACCCTTTTTTCTCTTTTATTTTTTTACCCCCTTTCTCTTATAGGGGAAGTTTCAATAGAGTTGGAAATTTTCCAAAGGCTCTTATACAACTGGTACATTCTGCTTTAACATAATGCAATCTTTCCACATTTTCTGTTTTCCCTTAATTAACGAGCGGATGGAAGGGGTGTTAGATTCAGTTTCACAGAAGGATTTTATGCAACCACACAAGACAGGCTGAAAAAAAAAGAGCAGAAACTTTGTAGGCCATAGTATTTTTGAAAAGTTGACTGTGTTCTGGCACAGTAGTTTTATTCCTGCTACTTGTGATTGCTGGAAGCCCTTGTGATTTGGTGATCCTGCTGACTCTTATGGGTTGTCTAAAGAAGATATTTTTTCTGTGGTTTTTTTTAAGATAGAGCATTCTCTGCTATGAAGTGGGATTTGGGCTGCCCCAGCCTCTATTGCTGTATTTAGGTTGGGCTGCAGTGTTGTTGTATGTACTGCAGCTTTGGATACATGCTTATATAGGGAGGAAAAACTTCCAGCTTGTACATTGTAGACCCTTTAGCATATGCAAAGTGGAAACTTTTTTGCAAGACCTCCATGCATGAATTGAGAACTTGAAAAGTGAGGTCTCTACATGTGTAGCAATGGAGGGAAAACCAGACTGGATTGGTGGAATTTTACTTTGCCTGTTTTTTTATAAGAGTAGGCAGTTTGTAGAGCTTAATTATGGAATAGGAATGTGTGTCTGATAGTCTTTGTGTTCTGCATGGAATATACTGTAGCCACTCATAAAATGAATGTTATCTAGATTACCACTAACCTCTTTTCCTGCAAAGTCTGTTAGTGGAATAACTGGGTGTTGCTAGATGTAGCTCTGTGTTTATAACAGATATTCCTTCTGCAGGCAACTGGAAAATGCAAACCAAAAATCCCATATGGAAGCAAGACCCCAAGGGAGACTTCAGAGTATTATCTTATTCTAGTGATTATCCTTAAGTTGAGTGGTTATATGAGTGAATTTAAGCTTAAGGAAATCTTTCATTTCTGTGAAAGACATTCTAGTAGTGTGGAGAAGTATGTTGAGCTGTACACTACAGATTTACTTTTCTTTAAAAGAATGTTCCTCTAGTTTATGCATCAAACTTTGCTTTAGCCTCCAAATTCACAAGGTGAAAATTACAAGACATGAAGCTGAGACAAGTCATTGATACACCAGATGGTTTTACTGCTGTGCAGAAGGACCTCGCCAGCTTAGAGAAATAAGCCAATGTGTTGATGAAGCTCAGCAACATGCTGCCCAGAGAGGTGATGGAGGTCATCTTGGTGATATTCAAAGCCTGACTGTACACAGTCCTGAGCAACAGCTGCCCTCACTTGAGCAAGGTGTTGGACTACATCTCCAGGGGTCCCTTCCAGTGTCACCCATGCCATGACTCTGTGGAGATTGCAAGGATGCCAAACTAGCAAGAGATGAGAGCGTGTGACAGGCACAACTTCTGAAGAGAAAGTATTTGTTGAAAGTTGAGCATGTGCAGTTGGGGAGATTTTTGAGAAGGAACTTCAATTTTTGCTGGACACATGTAGATAGCAGAGACATTTTGCACTTGGCTGCTCTTTGTCCCCAGTGTAGGTGGTTGGTATTTTGGCTGTGAAATGTTCTACTTGGGCAGCATAGGGTGAAAAACACACAGCTTCTGAAAAGTGATATTTTCATGTAATTTATTATCCACTTATGTGAGACTATAAAAGATTCGTAGTTCTGGGAGACACAATAATTTCTGGTTGAGAACTTCAACTGAGACTTTTTTTTCAGTGCTTCTTGAAATATGAAATGCCTTAAGTAGTTCTTACTGCCATCCTGTGATGAATGCACGGGAGAGCTGAGTGTTACCAGTTGTTTCTAATAGTTGTTTTTCTCTTTGTGATGTGGTAGGGTAAGTACTGTCATGAAACAAGAGCTTCACAGAATTTCAAGGGCTGGAAGGGTGCTTTGCTGTGTTACTGTTGAGTTTTGCATGAGAGGAGGTGGCTGTGGCCCCTGTTTTGGAGGATTTTTAGTGAGAGATTGTGAAAACATGGGTATTTGGTTTTGTCTTCATAAAATTTTTGCTTTTTCAGGACATTTAGAGGATTTGAACTATGCAATATTGTCTTGGTTTCGGCCCATCAGGGAACAAAAGACCACGATTAGCCTCAAGTACGGAAGACTTAAGGATTGCTAAAGGGCAGGGAGGGCTTAATTGCCGCTTAAGGTGCAGGACAAAACAGACCAGGCTGCTCGGCTTGGGGAAGAAAACAGAAAACAATTTAATACCAACTAAAACACAAAACCCCAAAAAACAGAACCAAAACAAAACAACACAGAATGGTACAGAGATGAAG
>WBNH01005810.1:36695-109298 GCA_013401255.1 Urocolius indicus
GGGGGTGGGTCTGAACCCAGGAGTCGGGGGAGAGTCTAAAAAACTTTTACCGGGTCTTCACTGCAACCCGCTCCCCCTGTTGCTAAGCAAAAGCAACTCCTTGCTAAACCATGACAAATATGAAAATATAACAAGCAGTTAAAAGCTCAATTCTCTTTTTCTGTAAAAGACAATTCCTTGGAGTGGGCAGAGTCACAACACTTCACTTTTTATCCCTTAGTAACTGATAATGTGTTGACATCATAAGTTTTTGAGGGTCTTCTGAGATTTTAAATCTAACACCTTTGTGTAAGCCTCTATCCCTCAATTAGAGACTGGGGAGAGAGCAACCATGGAGATGCTTTACCAATTGGACTACAGATGAAGAATGCACTGGGATCTTAATCTGAGTCATGCTCTACACTAAACACTTGTCTTCTGTCTCAAAATTTGGAAGAAATGTCAGTGTTGAAGGAAAGGAGGTTTTTGTGTGGAGATAAAGCATTTACCTCCAGAAACACAGGCTGGCTGTGTGAGGAGAATCAAACACCTCAGTTGCAAAGTATTTTTTGGTTTCCAGTTAAATTTATTTTGAAACTTGTAAATATTTGTATTATTTCACATCCACAGAGGTTCTAAAATTAGGTGTTTCTGAAACTAGGGTGTATTATTTTGAGACAGAAGCCTAACATTCTTATTTAGATTAACTACTGTTTTATTAAACCAATATACAGAGATGGTGGAGGTATACACAAACTAAAAGAAGTGTTCATTTTGTTGAACCAAGCTGACAGGCCATGATTACAGATCATCTATTTTTGTGATGCAAACTGGAAATTAATATAAACAGTGTGGACCAAACCAGGCTTGTGTTTTGCTTGTTTTTGGTAGGTGCTGTGTGGAAGGGATGTCACTGTAAATCATCTCTGAGATTTATTCAGTGATGCCCTGTGAAAGTAGTCCAAGTCAAGTCAGCCTGCGTTTCTGAAAAGATATGATTTTGCTCTTTAGACTTTTAATTTTGAAACAGGGAATACTATAGCAGGTTGCATTAATTGCTGAATGTGATGGAGTGTACACTGTGTTTAAGATCCAGTGTTCCCTGAACATCATATCAGATAACAGCTAAAATTCCAAATATGTTAAGGAGTGGGCAAAATTTCTGACGACAGTATGATAAATCCTGTGGTAGTTACAGCTAAAACAGGCTGCTAATATGCATCTGAGCTCAGGAGATATTAAACTATATATAGATTGTGCTATTCCTAACAGATTGTTGTTGAGATACCTGACACATTTTTTGATGTTACACGCATTCAGAAGAGCTGAGCTTTACATAATTTCTGGTTAGTGTTAGTTATGTGAAAACGTATTAAAATGAGTGGCCTAGTTAGGAAACTCTGTCACATATGCAAAAAGGCAGGTTTGAACATTTCTGCCAAAGATGCAGAAACTCTCTTGATGCATGTTCTTTTCTTTACATTTCTTTTGGATTCAGTATGATTGCAAACCACAGCGAGAGGCAATCTGACATAGCAGCCATCACTGGAACGAGAGCAACTGAAATATGTTCCCTATTTGCAAATGTTGTCTGCCCAGATGATGCTGCCACAACAATCCCAGGAACTGGGAAGGAGAGCAGAAGGATCCTGGTAGCTAAACATCAGGCACAGGAGAAATTGTGTTCATTTTAGCAGCCTTTAGCTAAAGAATGCCCAATGCAAGCAGCCTTCGGAGCATTCTTCAGAAAAACACCAAACAGATGTGTGAACACATGTATGCTGAGATCTTTTTGAGGCTCTTTCTTGCATTTTCTAAGTTTAAGGCTTGAAAGATGGTGCTGAGCTTGGGATTGTCAGATTTTATGGATTCTAATGTGAGGAAAAAAAGTCAATGGAGTGAGGAGAAGGGGACATAAATATGCAATGTTAATATGACTGATGGGGTAAAGGCTCTTTCCTCATATGGTTCTGGTCCTGCTGGAGGTGCACTCGTCTTTTGGCTGCCTGAGTCCAACTGGTTCACATCAAAAGAGCTGTAGAACAGTGTGTCATATGGGCAAACTATTTCTCTCAACCTTCTGGTAAATGGTAGAATCACTTTTCTTGACATTTTTAGCTTGTTTTGGAGAAGAAAAAGAAAAGGCAATTGAAAATAGGATTATCTTGGGCATTGTCCCTGATCTGTTTTGCTGTCATCTTCATCTATAGCTTCAAGTATTTGACAAAGCTGAAGATTAATATTAATACTGTCTTTAGAAGAGAATATCAGGACTGTGCTTACAGCCAAAGGAGTACTTTGGATTTTCAGCACCTGTAATGTGTCGAAGTTGACCTTCCATTTCTATTTAGATATTTAGTTGAATGAATTTGATAGGTGATGTAATAGGTCATATGCTGGTCAACTATTTCCAGGTCTTTATGTCTATTTATTATCTTCCTAATGCTAGCTTGGTGTTTCTGTTTTCTTTGTCAGAGACTACTAGTCATAGTAGTTTAGATCTAAGCTTTAGCATAGAGACAAGAATATTCAACATTTTTCTTACTTGCAGGGAAATACCTGAGGCAAGTGCTTGTGGCCACTACAGGAGATACCTTACTGAAGCAGATGGAGCTTTGTTTTTCCTCCTGAGTGTCTATGGCTGATAGAAATGGTTTCAGAGAACTGTTGTGATCTGTTTCTTGTTTGCTTTGTACCCATGTACAATTTTGGGATGCATGGGTTTTCTGGTTCACTGCTGAGTCTGTTCTCAGGTTAACTACTCCAGTGTCCTTTTGACATCTCCTATCTTTTTCTCTTTAGGGTGCAATAATAAAAGCATTTATCACTTGAGAACCACTTGACTTCTGATCACAAAATTGTGTGTTCCTAATGATGCAACTGTGACAGCAATTTGCTGTGAGCATTCTCTGTGTTAGTATCTTTAAAGATTCATTTTCAGAGAAAGGCATCTGCAAATGATGCAGTGTAATTATGAAGCCATCAAGAAGCAGCCTACTCTGCTAAACGGTTCCAATCCCTTTCTAGGATGTTACAGGAGATGTGTTCGATTTTAGCCACCACAATAACTGAAGTACAAGAAAACTGTAGTCATTTTGCCTGAAAATACTTTTGATTCACTAACGGGATTTTTAAGCCAAAAAAGCAGTAACTGTGAGCCTTGACTTTTAGAAACCATTTAATTCAGAAATTGCTCACAAACGTGTCAGATTGGGGAGCAGATGATGCTGAGGCTCAATGGCAATTGACATTGCAATTTTTATCTGAATTGAGCATAGCTGCTTCAGAAAGCTGGTGATTAGAAAAAAATCTTTTATAGGACCTGTTAAAGCTACTTGAAAGCTTCTGTGGTCAGGGGCAGGCAGCTGTGGTGCCAGGCACAGGGCTGGGACCTCACGCTCAGGTCAGCAGTGTCCCACTGTGCTTCTGGGTCTCCTTCAAGCTGGTGTGTAGATTTGAGAGGCAGAGGGGAGTTGCAGCTGTCGGTGTGAAGCGTCCTGGGTGTCTTTTCACTCACCTGATTATGGTGTTCCTAAGAGTCTCCTTTCAGAGGGAAAGATGCTGATAGTTGTTTGATGCGTGACATTAAATGTTCTGATCTTCTCGTGTACCTGACGGTGGTTTTGTGAAGATGCTGTTCTAAACAGAACTGCATTTTGGGCTTGAACTTTTAGTGTGGCCCACCACAGAACAGGTGCAGTTTTGAGGAAAAATGTTCAGCTTTATTCTGGATTGCCTGCTCCAACATAAAGCCTTTCTCTAGTTTCTATTTCCCATTGAAGCAAGAAGATAGGAGTGTGAGTTGCAGTTCCATTTCAGAGTTGGACAATTCCCTGATGGGAAGGGTTTTTCCAGGAGACAGTTTAAAGGGTTGTTGAAGAGACTGTAACATAAAAACACACCTGCACAGAAACATGTATACACACACTCACCCCTCTATCAGCCTGTGACAGAGATCTGAGCATCCATCTTGGGTCAAAGCTGTTATCTCCTACCTCAGGCATTATGCTGAGCACACAGCCTGACTGTGTCCCTGGTGATGATGAGAGCACCTCCATCTGCTCTGGGGAAACTCAGATGAAATTACCTGTCCATCTGCAATGTGTGTTCATACCTGCCGCAGCCAAAGGAAAAGCAAAAACCAAACCGTAGCTGGAAGGTGGCTTGTTCAAATGCAGCCCTCAGTTCTGTGATAGCATGTTGGCTCACTGCATTGGAGACAGACTTTACTCACAGTCTCAGAGCAGCCCTTTTGCTCTTATTGTGACAAGTTTATTAAAGTGTCCTGCTTAAATTCCTACTCTAGTCTTCTGTCTGGCTTGAATGGGCTCATGAAATATTGCTAAGTGTTTTGCATGACTATTTTAACAGAGAAGAAACCCAGTTGCTTTGACAGCTTGGTGTTTGTAGTTAGCAGGAGGTTTGTTTGATGTGCTGTGGTAATAGCAAACTCCCTGGAATTATTTTCTGCTCAGTTTGTTGACGTGTTTACTTGGGTCAGAGGCACACAAATGGTTTGCAGTACCATTTGGTGGGATCAGCTAAAAAAGCAATACACGCTAAATGCAGGCATTAAGTCCTGCACGGGTGCAGACTTTTTCACAGCAAAGACTTGCTTTATGTTTGATTTTGCATAGGGCATAACTTCTGACAGTATTTTCTTAAAGAATGAAAAGAAAACCCTGTAAAGACTCGTATGATTAAGATGCCTATCTTAATATTAGGACTTTGAAAGTGGGGCCTCTGGCACCCCCTGATCTTTTGTGAGAACAAGTTATTTACCAATTCAACGCTGTGATTTTTTTTTTTGCCATTTCTGAGCGTTGTTCTACTGTACTTCAAGTGGCATTAAAAAGAAAGTAATAAACTTGATTTAGTTTGAATGACAAAACTGGTGCATAATTAAAGGAACCTAATTTTGAGGAGGTAAGCATGAAAAAAAAAACCTACTCATGCCAAAATATCCCATGATGCTTCAAGAAAAGCAAACACAACCAAGGATTGAGTTATAACCTATTGTATCTTTAATCCCTGCTTAACATTTCAATAAAAAGAGCATTTCTCTATTGAGAAATTAAATGCTCTATATTTACATTTTCTTTCTGAAAGGAGGAGGAATGAAGTCATTCAACTACATTCTCTTTGGCTTGACTGACATTTGATTTCACGCTCTTTAGTCAGCTCTCCAGTTGCATTTTCCATAATAAAAAAGAGATTTGTTTTCCCTTGCATGCTTAAAATCTGTTGCTTCCTTTGGATCTTCAGCCAAGGGTTGATTGGGGGATTTTGTTAATTTTTCTTCTTTTCATTTTCTTCTTAATTTCTGGTTTGCTTTTTTCACGGTTACAGACTCTTCAGCCAATTTTTAACAAGTTCTGGTAGGGTTTTTCTTACCTCTGCAGGCTCTAAAATGGTCTCAAACCCTACACCAAACAGAGTTGTTGAGAGAGATTGAGACTGCCATGTTTAAATTATTGGAGAATGAAGACAGTATAAGCAGATGCTTTAAAGCACCTATTTTGCTTCTATGGCAAAAAATTTGCTCATGGTGATCTAGTTGAGGTCTTCAAGAGACCTGACATGCATAGTTTGGAAATAGTTTGGAGCCCAAACCAGCACTTGCAGCATCCGACTCTAGGAGACAACTGTATTTTAGGCTGGGAAACCCCATCTAATTCCTTTGTAGTTTAGTTGCTTTAGGTTTTTGTTTTTGGTTTTTTTTTTCCCAATGAAGTGGTTTTGTTTGATCTTTATGTTGTAGAGAATTTTCATCTGCTATTTGAGCCCAAAATTGCAGCATCAGGGTGCTGCTTTTTTTTTTTTTTTTTTCTGTTTAAGAGCCAAGGGCTTTAGTGCTGTCCAGTTTCTTCACCAGTGCATTGCATTTTAAGGTGCAGCCAACAGACAATCTGTGACACCCTGCATTTGATGTTTGAATGGAAAAGAGGCCAGAAGTGAAAACACTTAATCCTATTTAAGAACTGCTAATGCCTGTTGACATCAATGAACATTGAGGGTTCTCAGCAGTACTGAGCCCACACCACCACAGCCAGAGGCCAACTGTAAACAACTTTATTTTCTTCCTACTTATGTCCCAAGCTTGGAATCCAGATAGTAGCTGTTGTTGTTGTCATAAACCATATTTAAGTAAGTAGATTTCTTTGCTTCTGGTTTATTTAATCTTCATGTCTGCAGTCTTCACAGAGACTTCAGCAAACCATTCCTATAACCGATTTTAGATCATTTCAGTATATTTTATTGTCATTTCCTCTGGTGAACCAGGAAAACAATATTCTTAAGCTTTTTAGAGGAACTTTACGCAGAGTAAATAATTCATCTCTCAGCAGAGTGATTTTTTTATTGCTTCTATTGCAGAAAGTTACATTTGCCCTATTTTTAGAAATTACCTAAAGAAACTAAATCTGAAGAGGTTTTCAAAAAAGCATAAAAAAGAGAAGGAATAGATTTGAAAACCAATATCCAGACACTATGAGAAGAGTGCTATCTTTTTTTTTCCTTTTCTAAAATTAGATGCTGCAAAATATGTTGTGAATCGAGTATAAAATCTCATCCCCTGTATTCACGTGTTTGGTTATACTGTAATAACCTATCCTTCTGTGTTCATATAATTACAGAAAGCTCAAATGCATTGATATCACTGTAGAATACAATGAATTGATTTGCTTCAGTGCATCAATATTTGTAAAAACAGATAGTCAAAGGGGTTCTGTGACATGGGTCCTATTTTTGTGGAGGAGGTTTGTATGGTCATGTATTTTTATTAGAGCTCTCAAGCAGAAAATACAAGAATGGAAAAATGAAATGTTATTGCTAGTTTGCTAGTCTTTGGACAGAGTCCTCAGTGCAGCAGAGTGGCAAAAGGGTGTTGTAACAGGCATGTGTGAAGAAACAGCTGAAATGATTCTCAGTCTCTTGGAGAATCTGGGAGCATTGGGAAGCGATGCCCCAATGTACAGTCAACACAAAACCAGCTGCAAGCTGCTTGTGTTTACAGCAGTCAAAGAGCAGCTGAAAAAAACACCTGGTTGTTGGATTTGGATCTCCCTGCTTATTTTAATAGCATTTGGAAAGATCAGAGGCCTCCTGTCAAAAAAGTTAAATGTAGAATATACAAGAATGTCGAGTAGCTGTGCTGTCTTTGGATGGATGGAAATATTTGTATGGCACAGAAATGCTGCTTTTAGAAAGGCTGATAAAAGTTTAACAAAGGTTTTATAGATTTCTCTTCTAACACCTTCTTGGTGTTGTGGTTTGAATAGAATGAATAGGAAATATATATGAAGGAAGTCTTACCGTGACATTGGGGTGGGTTTTTTTTCTGCTGAAGTACTGTGGAATATCATCTTGGAATACTTATTTCCTGGAATATTTAAGGAAATTTCAGTGTTTGTGGGTACTCTACAGATTGTGGAGAATTTAATGACATGCTTATTATTTTTACCTGTTTAACAGAGCCATTAGACAATGGGATACAAGTTACCATTTCCTTTCTCTTACTGTATAAGACCATGTGTATACAGTACTAGTAACATATATACAACTATGTTCATTGCATAAATATATATCTTTCTTTAACAATGGCTTTTTTTATATGGATATTTGTGATGGGCTCCAGCTAAATGGTGTGTGTGTTAGGCAGCTCGTTCAACAACCAGTTCTTCTCTACCTCAGATGAAAGTGCTGCTTCCCCCCACTGCTTCTCTGTAGCCTTACTGTAGAGCCTTTCTGTGCAGCACTTTGCTGCCTTAGCCAAATGGCATAGTGTGCTTCTGGACTCATAAAGCAATTGCCTGCTTCTTCTTCCAAATAACACTTGTGAATGATCCATTCAAATATGTAACTTTAAATGCTTTTGAGTAAAAAATGCAAGGAGAGTATTGAATCTGTTAAGAGATGTAAATGAATGGAAGATGCTCAAAGTTTCTGATTTGGTTGCCTGGAAGCATTAACAAGGTAAAAGATGTAGTTTTCTGTAGAGACATTTTCACATAATTCAGATAATCATAGAATGGTAGGGGTTGGAAGGGACTTTTAGAGATCACCCAGTCCAACCCCTCGGTAGAAGCAATTCCCACCTAGATCAGGTCACACAGGAACGCATCCAGGCGGGTCTTGAAGACCTCCAGAGAAGGAACCTCCGCACCCCTCCCTGGGCAGCCTGGGCCAGGTCTCCATCACTCTCACAGTGAAATAATTTTTTTCTTATGTTTAAACGGAACTTTTAAATAATGCTGTGCATCATTACATCCTTCAGAATCTATGGTTAGATACACAGGTGTTCAGAGCAAGGTAAAGCTGCAAGAGGCATCACGTGATGACGGAGGAAGTGTTTGTCAGAACTGGTGTTTGTCAGCTGCAGTTGGCAAAGCAGTAGTGTTAGGGAATGCTCTCTCCTTCACTAGGCTTTGAAATGAATGCTGCTGTTTCTTTCCCCTTGCTTTTTTTCTTAGATCATTCCACAGAGTTTAGGATATGTGTTCAGATCTCCTAACTCAAACCCTCTGCTGTCTTGGCATTGGGAGTGAAATAGCTGTTTAATTCATGTAACCCCAGTCACCCAGCCAAGCCACAATTTTGTAGTTTTCTCTTACGCAATACCCTGTTACCAGCTTTCTCCAGTGTACCATAGCTGCTCTTTCCTGAGCAGTGTGGTGACAAGAGCTCTAAGTAATGTTTTGTAGGAAGTCTCATCAGCATCTTTTACAACACTCCCGCTCTTGTGCCTATATGGGGGATTGATGCAGAAGCTGTAGTCACTTGCTGCGGAGAACTAGATGGGTTCATCTGGTTTCTGTGGCAGGACTCAGTTATATGAACAACACTTGGGTTGAAACCTCCATTTAAGTGTTGAAACAAACCCAAATTATGCACCTTATTAGTGAGAATCTGTAAACAGCAATTTCTTTTCTGAAGCACCCTAACACTGTAGGTCCGAGCTGTATCCTCACCCCTAGGATCTCAAATTCTCAGTTATAATTAATACCTTTACCTTTATTTAAGGTAGTTAAGTAGCATTTATTTTCTGTTTATTTCAGAGGAAAAAAAGTAGACTTCTGAAATTTGAATCTAATCGGAACACCTCCACAAGCAAAGGAAACCTACCCCTGTTCCATGCCGCCTCTCACTGAGAGCAGTTGCAGTGAAACCGAAATACATTATTCATTTGAAGTCTTTGTTTATGGGAAATGTATAATGTTGCACAGTATCATGCTTCAGAAAGGGAGATTTTAAATATGTTTGAGTATCACAGTGTTCGCAAGCAGACAGAGGAGAGTGGAGGCAGGCAGGGAAGCAGGCAGGACAGTGTGGTTCGCTGGTGTGTGCTTGAGTCCCCTCCTCTGAGGGCAGCAGTTGTGTCTTTGCCGGTCAGAACCACGTTGTACCCAGGCAGCAGCGAGAGCAGCTGAAGGACCCTACCTGGATCCTTCACACCCTGCGTGGGTGCTCTGTAACACCAGGCAACCACGAGGAAAAACCTATGTCAACTGGCAGCTTCTCAATGGAGGTCTGTCCCAGGGTGAGATGACTTGAGCCAGGACTTCTCGATGCAACAGTTTGTGATATATTCCACAGCTGGACCTTTTTTTTTTAAAGCTTTGTATATTCTTTTTACAGTCACAAATAATCTCTTGAGTTCAGCATTCAGTCAGGTTTCTGTAGCTTTGTAAAGCTGTTTCATTTCTGAGATCCTCAGCAGGGTGAGTGGGGGTTTGCAGACAAAAGATGAGAGGGGTTTTTTGGGGAGGAGCTTTTTAATGTTTTTTAGCTTTGGGCTATGAAGTACTGGAAGTACTGCAGAATTCTTTCTAATTTTTATTTTTATCTGTGTGCTGGGCACTCATCCATGCTCTCTGCCCTGCCAAAAAGACTTCAGCATTAATGTGACAGACCACCCTGCCCGTGGGTGAGGTGTGTAATTCTTTCTCTGCACAGAGATCTTGAGCAGAGGCTGCTTATTATGTCGAAGTGCATGTGGTTTTCTGACAGGACTTACTTGGCAGTCCAGAGAAAATATTAAACTCCACTTAACTTGGAAAGGCCAGGACAACTTAAATACATACATAGTAAAAACATGTCTGCATTTCATTTCTTTTCCTCTGTCTCTGTATTGGAAAGTCTTGATGATGGTTAAGAGAGATCCTCTGAAGTGTGTCCTCTTGTATGAATGTGCTAACCTGTCTCTGTCAGGAACAACTACTGGCTTCTGCACAAGGATTGGTATAGTTTCTTTCCATGGTTGCCTATTGCATTTATAAATTGGCATTGAAATGACTGGTATTATAATGGAAGTAAAACCCCCAAACCAAAACTGTGGAGCTGGGAATTTCTGCAGCCCATTCTCCCTTCTCACTGATGACTCTTGGGCCTTGCTTGGGCCACACAACTTCTACAAACATTGATATTATAAGAGGGTTATTTTTTCATTCAGTGACTTCTATCTCAGGTCATAAATTGCAGTTTTAAAAGTCTCACTCCCATTAAAACAAGCAAACAACTTTGGGATGTCAAAACACGCTTTTAATTATTGGAAATAAATAACTTCTAAGGATTCAATTCCTTTAATCAAGTTTGTGACTGCCAATAATGGAAAATGTTCTTCTTTTGTGGACAGCAGTTTAATGTCAAACATCTGCAGAATATTTACTTTTTTTACTTGTTGTTTTTCTAATAATATTGATATTAGAACCTAGTTTGAAAAAGTGTTAACAGGTTTTTTTTAGGCAGAATTGTGCTCTGGGTACTCGTGAGAAAGCAAGAACAGTTTATATTCCCATTGTTCCCATCAGCGTGCTGCAAACCTGGTAAGGAAAGAATTGGGTTTGGCATCTGTGTCCACGCCTGTCCAGTGCCAGGAGGAGCCCAGTGAGGTGAGGAGAGGTCTGATTCTGATGGATATGGGGCAGCCTTGTGTGGGAGTGAGATAAATTGACTTCACATGGGTGTAACAAAACATGAAAGCAAAGGAAGATCCAGAGGAGGGGTCAAGCAAGGCTTCTGACTTTGGTACCGCAGCAGCTCCCAAGGAGTTCACAACTATTAACTTAAGTCGCTAACTTAATCACAGGAGCACTTCCAGCTGCTTTTAGCTGGTGTTGCCTTGCTAGCCTGTTATTTTCTCCGACTATTTTCTATGTTATCTTTCCCAATGTGCCTGGGAAGTAGCCTGAACGGTTACCTCCAAACATTTAGAACAAAATTGCTATTCGATGTATATGCAAAACAAACAAACAGACCCCACTTTGAATGGCTGATAATCAGCAGTTTCTCAGTAAAGAGGCTGCCACTGGGTTTCTCTTGAAATTAAATACTTCAAGACTTGATTAGTTTTTTGTTTGTTACATTTGTGTAAAAGATCTCCTCTTGCCAGCCCAGTGTTGCAATATTTTCCCCTCTCAGACCAACAGCAGCCACAGATTGGACTCCTGAAACTGCCTTCTGGGGCTCTGTGTTTACAGCTTTGCTGTGGATCAGCATAGCAGCAGCCTTGGGAACACTTACGGGTACAATGTACGGAAGGCTTAAGAAGAGAGAACTTGTGATCGAAGTGCAGTTGAATTTTAAAGCTCTTCAGAGGCAAACTTAGCAGGGAACTGAATGCTAAATCTCAAGGAGAATGATAGGAAAAGCAGCTGCAGAATTTCCTAGCACTTTGTGTATAAGCACTCTTTTTTTAAACCGAAAAATTACCATTTCATTGAAATGACATAAAATTGGCTTGTGCACTGAAGATAAAATGTGTTTTTTCCTTTATTTGTCATTCTTCTTATTTTTTTCATGATTTAGTTCAATTTTTGGCTTTTCCGTGTAAAAAAACCCCAACCACTCCTAGAATATTTCTTAAAACAAGAGCCAGCAATTTGGTGTGAATTCACAATTCCTGAAACTGAAGTTTTAAACCATCAAATACTGTGAGACTTTCAGTAGAACTGCTGTGTGTTACCATCAGATCTTGGTGCATGGAGTCTAGCTGTAGGCTCTTCCTACTCAGTCTTAATTCATTTGAACTGTTAAAAAGCAAACAGCTTCAAGATGCAGTATGAAGCCAACGCTCTATAGCATAGGGATTGACATGAGTAAATAACAAGCAATTCAGCTTTGATGTACCTAGATATGCCTCTAGGAATTTACAACTGCCTCTGAATTCAGTGTTTAATGTACTGTCTCTGTTTGAACTCATGCAACAGCCTAAATATTTAGGTGGTGTGTTTTAACCATCCTGTTTTCACTGGATTTTGGAATGTATGTTTTCCTTCTGTAAAGCACAGTCATGTTCTGACCATGTTGGTTGGAGAGTGCATTTATAATCTGACATGGGAACAGTGATGTGTCCAGATGAGGATGTCAACTCCCATTCAACCCCTGATACGTTGTACAAGCTCAGAACTGAAGCTCTGTGACGGAAATGAAGAGCAGCACGTTTGTGAACAAGTCAGTCCTCTCCTGCTGGGCTAGCAATGAAGCCCCACATAGCCACTCATTCCTCCTCCTCACACCTGCCTTAGGATGGGATGGGGAATCATGGAATAAGAAAAGAGAATTAAATCTCCTGGGTTAAGATTAGCACAAGTCTAATAACAAAGTTGAATAAAAGATAGTAACAGTAACAATAATGAAATATAACAATAGTAATTAATAGAAATAAAATCCAAGATAAAGACAAATGATGCTCAATGCAATTGCTCCCCATCTACTGACCAACGCCTGAGCAGAGATTCTCCTCTGCCTGCCAGGCTTCCCAGTTTTTATACTGGGCATGACATCCTATGACATGGAATAGCCCTTTGGCTAGTTCAGGTCAGCTCTCCTGGTCATGTTCCTTCCCACCTTCTTGTCCACACACCGGCCTACACCCGCCCTCTCAGTCTTCTCACTGGCAAGAAGAAGCAGCAAGAGCTTGATGCAGTGCAAGCTCTGCTCAGCAACTAACAGAACATCCCTCTGTTACCAACCTTTTTTCCACCATAAACCCAAAATAATTACCTGTAGCAGCTACTAGGAAGAAAATTATCCCATCTGAAACCAGGATGTGTGCTCAGTGCACACATCCTGCCTTGTCCTCATCTGCTGCTGCCTTGCCCTGGCAGCCCCAAGACCTTGTAGCCACACTGTGCTCAGTGGAGGGGGTCATCAGGTCAGTCACCAGGATGCTTGCAGCTGGAGATATGCAGGACAGGAGATTGGGCTGTGGCATGACAGAGATTCTGGTTTGTTTAACCATGGCACTCAGGTACCTGAATTCACATCTTAGGCTAGCACTTAATATCTGGTGTCCTGTAAACAAAGCTCTGTGTTCAGCTTTGAAGTATACAAGTGTGAAAAGTAATCCTTAATAAAATACAGTCATTTTTAGGGATTTCTTATTATCACAGTATGGCTTTACACTTTTTTAGGGAGGAGCCAGGTTATTCTATATTGTTGAAGATTTCTTGAGCAAAATGATGTTCTATATAAAGAAGCACAATTCATGCAATAAGGAGAGTGTTGACCAGAGTGGATCCCCCATAGTCCTCACCAGCCATTTACTGCTGGAGTGTCTTTAGCATCAAACATGGGAAAATCAGTCCTGACCAAAATAAGTTCATAAAGATTCATTTCCTGCCTTCTTTGTATTAGTTGTGATGGGTTTTTATACCAGCATTTCGCAAAAATCAGGCATTGTTCAGCACTGGGTGGTCTGGCACTGAGGCGTATGATTTTTTAACTCTTCCTGGATTTATTGAGGTTGAAAATAGTGCTATTTGCTTTAAAGCAATTATGCTTAGGTTTGGCAAAGGTATTGAATTTGTTATGATTATACTGCTAAACAGTATGAAAGAATTCCAGCCAAGTGTTGTGTTTGCAGAGATAGTTTTTGGTTGGAGTAGAATTTTATTAAATTTACAGAATAAATTTAATTAAAAGCCAGTAATTTCAAACATCTTATTTACAGTGAGTGTACAGATTTTGTGCATTGATAGCTTTGCATATTTACTTGGCAATTTGTTAAAGTAATTTACTTTGTAATTATTTCATGATTATTAATGCTTTGGTGTTATGCCACTTTCTGTTAAGCTAAAAGTTTGTTGTTGGCTTTGTGGCTCTCTGATCTTTGCAGTCTTTGTAGCACTTGGTATATGATAGTTCTTTAGCCCAATCCTCTAATCTTTGTTGTAATTTCTTTTGCTCTACTTTTGTCTCTTCCTGATCCATCTGCGTGTGGCCAGTGTAAGAGAAAGATCCTTGTTAAATTGTCCTTTTGGTCCATAAAGATAGACCAGTGTATGGTCTATTTAGATGGAGTGTTTTTTGCATTGAAATAGTACTTCCTATGCTATAGGTTCTTTTCCAGCCCTATATACAGAGCAGGCATTTGTCCCCAGAGTGTTCCTGGTCTATAGTGTTAACACAAATAGAAAGGACATCCATATAGCAAGTCACTTGAGTGATTCAAGATACACTTTATGTCTGTATAATGTCTTTTTTGCCCTGTGACAAATGCTGTTCTTCAAGCCTTAACAATTAATTCTCTTCACCTTAATTCCATCTAGACATCTAGATCAGTACTGGGCTTCTTTAAACAGCAGCAGTTTCTGATTTAAACCACAGCCGAGGCTGGATTAGGCTTTTTTTTTTTTTTTTTTGTACCTGAAGAGAGAAATGGTTATAAGGCTTACACCATAGATGAAAAGTGAAGTAAGGCCAGATGGAAGTGCTGTTAAATATCCCTGGTAGTCTTAAAAGCTCTGTTTTCTTTCTAAAGCTTCCCTGCTACTCATTCATCTTGGGGAGTGCATCCCACAGTGTTATTTAGTGAAATCACAAGCAGCAGATGATGAGTTTGCAGTGAGAGCCTGGTATGGCCCATGGGGCTGTGTTCTGGTCCTCAGCAGTGAAATGTTTGTACACACTTTCAATAAAGACATGCCTTTCTGTGTCAGACAAATGAAGGCTGCATTTGGGCAACCCCAGGACTTTTCAAAGCTTCTTGTATCAGATAGTTTCGTACTCCAAACCTGGGCTGGATTAGCCTTATCTACCTCACAGGGTGATTTTTACTACTGTGCCTGCTGCTTGTCTTGAAAAGAAAACTTGAAATGCTTTGGCTTGGTTTTCCTCATTCGTAGCCTTGTTATTCTTAAACATACTTCAGAAAACTGCTAGAGGATTTCTGCAAATCTGCAATGCTTTGTGGGATTATCTGGGATGTATAGTTCACTTAAGTATGTGAGATTTCTTCTTGCCCATTCTCCACTAAATTTAAAAGTTATGGCTTGAAAAACAACTGTTAGTAATGGCCATTTGTAATAGCCTGTGTCTTGGAGCATAATTTATGATGAAAAAAGCAGAAGATTTAGCAAGTCTAAAGCTTCCCTGACTGTTGCTCTGTTTTAAGCATTGTGGGATAATCTGGCATATGCTTTGGTAGTCATTGCTTCAAATGTAGAAGTATTTTAACTTTGATACCTAATGTCTTTAGCAGACAGCTTAGATAATGTTGCCATGTGAGAGGTGTGGTGTGTTCTTACATTTGCCACAGCTGCAGAAGAGGAGACAGATACCTGATGGTATTATTTTTGTTGGATTTTTTTTTCCTGTGGAACATGGATTACGGTTTGGCTGTTTTTTTCTTGGAAACATGTATGGGAATTGGATTAAATGATGTCTCTTGTTCATCTTTTTGTTCACTGTGGGGTGATGGGGTGGATGTGACATCTTGAGGCTCACTCGTTCCAACATGGTGAGCTCTGCTTTCTTCAGCTCTGGTAAAACAATGGCTGGGATAGTTTTGAAGTGCAGCTGGGATCCTGCTTGGCTACCTTGGGAACCTGTCTTCTTCTTGTCCTGCTGCATTTTGTCCCTGTATTGAGAAAAGCCTGCAGCTAAAGGTCAGGTACTGGCATCTCTGTGACGGCAGCTTTGTCTCCTGCCTTGTATGTCCTTAGGTGTACCTTGTGACCCTGGGTTCTGCTTTGCCAGCACCTTTGCAGAGGCAACCCGGGTCACCCTCTTGTGGTGTTGCTGACTGTGGACAGGGCACTGGTTTTGCAGAAGTCCTCCCTTGGATACTGTGGGAGAGGAAAGCAGATTTGTCTGCATCTCTTGAGCGATTGCTGCTGCCGAGAACTGTTGACCTCCACATTATCCCAGCTTACAGTATTGAAATCTCATTCTATGGGTTATTGCTTTCCTTTAGATATTGTTATAATATATGAAACACAGAGTTGCTGTTGTGGTGATTTATGCTAAGATAAATTGCTAGTAAGATACACAGGGATTTAGTGTCTCCATTTATGAATCTTCTTATTCCCTGTGCATTAAATTACTGCTTCCTGCGAATGGAAGCATCTGAAATTCAGTGTGTTTTGTTATTTCTTGCAGCACTTGACAGACTGAGCAACGTAGTTCAAAGAGTGAAACTTTTATTTAAGTAATACAGATGTGTTTGTTCAACTTTAAATGGTAATAGTCCTGGCTTCTTTCAAGTTCATGACCAGCTTTGCCTCAGATTTAAATATTTTGGTTTCTAGACACAGGAAGAAAATGAGAGAAAGGATAAAGGTTTTTGCACTTAGACAGGTCATAGGACAGAGTGAGTCAGCAGGAACAAAAGCCTTTGCTAGGGCTTGCAAAGCAGCACCCAGTAGCAGATTCCTCATGATTTAAGAATTTCTGGAAGGCAGTTGGATTCTTCTCAATACCTGTGCCTGTTCATCCACCCAACAGCTTGATAGTGAGAGAAACAGAAGTTCAGTAAATAGTCTGGCTAGAAAAATGCTGGGTAAGTGTTCTTCTCAACTCTTCCCCATTTTGAGGTAGAGAAATACATTTGTTCAGTTTGTATAAGCTTGATAATAGAGGTAAGCCTGAGCTGAGGTGTGGATCAGATGCTCTGATATTGTGGATGCTTCCAAATGAGTCCTAATTCTGTGAATTAAGTCTTATTTTATTACAATTGCCAGCGTCTCTAATTTTTTCCTCTTCTGCTATAAGCATTTTAGCATTTTCACTTTTCTATAATAATTCCAGTTTTTCCTCTTGCCCACATTTTACTGCATTACTTGTAATCTTGAGTTATTATATTTCTAATCCTAGTTCAGAATTCAGGTGGTACATGACATCCTTGGGAATTTGAGTGTTGGGTAAATGACATTGTTTTGTTAATTTAGATGTAATCAATAGAAAATATTCTACAGCAGGAACTCAGAAAAGCTCAACAGCTCTCTGATTGGACCTGTGAATTTTCTTACGAAGTTTTGAGATACTCTTGTACCAAGTGGATGCTTAATACTTGGCTGGGAGGAGCTGTCATATGAATTCTCTGAAGTCAGTAATCCATTTCAATTTAAACTTAATGTAGTTAATGAGCATATACTTTGTTTTGAGTGCAAGCTAACTTGTTATTTGATGTGGAGAAAGAACCTAAGCATCTTAACTTGGGTAACAACTGCAAGTGTGGCTTTTTTATACTGATGAGAATGAAATGCTCACAAACCAAAGGAGAGAGTAGTTGTGTAGTTTGGTCTTGGAGTATAAAATCAGGTAGTACCATGGCTTTTATCTGAGAATACCCATTGACCTATACAGAGAATCAAGGGCCTTATATGTTGCAGTGTGTGTAGCTCCTTATTAGTTGCCAGGTAGCTCCATGTAGTCTGCGATTTTGCTCTGCTTCACATTACTTTTTGCCTGTTGATGTAGCTACTTTTTCTTTTCCAACAGCAGCTGAGGAATGGTAAAGGTGTGGTAGGATGACTGTATACATTTGCACTTGAGACAAATGCTAGTCTGGGAAAGAAGTGTGAGTGGAGTTACATACGTGAATTGATAATGTAAAGAAGTAAATGATAATGTGCATAAACTAATCATAGAATCACAGAATGGTAGGGGTTGGAATGGACCTCTAGAGATCTAGTCCAACTCCCTTGCCAAAGCAGGTCCACTTAGATAAGATCACACAGGAATGTGTCCAGGTGGGTTTTGAAGACCTCCAGAGAAGGAGCCTCCACACCCTCCCTGGGCAGCCTGTGCCAGGGCTTCCTCGCTTCAACAGGGAAAGAGTTTTTCTTTATGTTTTAATTGAACTTTTTGTGTTCCAGCTCCTTTCTATTACCCCTTATCTAGTGACAGGACACAATAGAAAAAAAAAGTGATGCCTCAACCTCCTGACACCCACCATTTAGGTATTTCATAGAACTGTAGAATGATAGGGTTGGAAGGGACCTTCAGAGATCATCTAGTCCAGCTCCCCTGCCAAAGCAGGTCCACCTAGATCAGGTTGCACAGGAACATGTCCAGACAGGTTTGGAAAACTTCAGAGTAGGAGATTCCACAACCATTTGTAAATATTGAGGTCCTCCTTCAGTCTTCTCTTCTCCAGCCTTTTCTCATAAGGAAGATGTTCCAGTCCCCTGATCATCTTCGCAGCCCTGCACTGGACTCCCTCCAGCAGTTTTCTGTCCCTCTTGAGCTGGGAAGCCCAGAACTGGACACAGGACTCCAGATGAGACCTCATTAGGGCAAAGTAGAGGGGCAGAAGAACCTCCCTCGACCTGCTGCCCACACCCTTCTTTATGCCATTGGCCTTCTTGGCTGTGAGGACACACTGCTGGCTCATGTTTAGCTTATCATCAATTAAGACTCACAGGTCTCTCTGCAGAGCTGCTCTTCAGCAGGTGAATCCCCAGCCTGGACTAGTGCATGGGGTTATTCCTTCCAAGATACAGGACTCTGTACTTGTCCTTGTTGAACCTCATGAGGTTCCTCTCTGCCCAACTCTCAAGCCAACTGAGATCCCACTGAATGGCAGCACAGCCCCTGGGGAATCAGCCAGTCTTCCCAGTTTGGTGTCATCAGAGAACTTGCTGAGAGTATCTCCTGGTACAGCTTTAGAAAGGTCTGAGATCAGTAAAAAGCTAGGACCTGGACAGGGCCACTTTAATAGACACAGATGGAGTAAAGATACTGATAATGTTCTAGAAGTTTTGATATTGCAGCTATAGATATTTCAGTACTGAGGAGTGCTAAGATAAAGTCAAAATAACAAAGCATAGAAATATGGTAGTTAAATACACTGTAAGATAATCTATTAAGCTTTTTAGATGTATATTCCCTTTTTTTCAGCCATGAAATTGGCACATTGTTTTGTATTTCTTCCAACAGAACTGTCTGTTGGTGTAAAGGAAACCAAATTCCTTATTTGATGGTCACCAACAGCCAATAGCATCCTTCACAGCATAAGGCTCAGAACTGGCATAGATTTCTACCCTGAGTCATGTATTTAGTAAACATTTAATTCAATTTAGGTATTCACCTAGGGAGAAGATTAAATGAGAGAGGTCAAGCAGCTGCTGAGTGTTGAGTAATTCAATACCTTGGCCATGTTGAGATTTTAATAAACATCAAGGTAAATGGTTTGAAATTGGAGCTGGGAGTTGAGACGCCAAAAAGAACGGGTTTGCCTTTCAGTTTTAATTGCGAAACCAAAGAGACCTCTATCTTTGAGTTTTGCAAGATGTAGGAAGGTATTATGAGCTCTGTTCGGCTTTGATTCTGTCTTTGAGATTATCCTTCAGGTACAGATTAAAAAGACAAATATCTAAAAATGTATTTTTTTAATTGTTGGAGGCTACTGATCTATTTATTCAAAGAGCATGAGGGGTAAGTAGTGTGTGCTCAAGATTTATAGATGTCTGTGAAAAGAGCAAACAAGACTTCGGTGCCATGCCTGCGATATTCTTAAGCCTGCTTATGTGTTGTGTGTTGCTTCTAAAGTGAGTTCTTTATTTAAGCTCACGTTCATAAATACTGATTGAGACTGAGATTTCCATGTTTATTATCACATCATTCATGTGCTAGGGTTGAAGAATGCAGTTTTCTTTTCTGGTGTCAGTCCAGGATGGTGATGCAAAGGGTCACTTTCAAAATCTGTTGCTTCACATGTGACAATTTGTTAGCTGTGACAGGGAGGTGGAATCCCTGGACATGTGTGATACAGAAGCTGTTTGTCTTCAGTTACAGAGCTCATCCTCAAAACTAAGGGTGCAATCCATCATCCACTTAGCTTGCAATACCAGAATTCATCTCCTTCAGTTTGGAAGTTTTTAAAGAAGTCATCCCCCATCATCTTCTCCTGTATACTGGGAAAGAATAGAATTCCATGTAAACACCTACCAAGCCCTTCATTTTCGTTCCTCCACGCCTGCCCTTTGAATTCCTTCTGGTTATGTTTCCTGATGAAAACGTTAACTGCATCTGCCTGCTAATATGCTAAAGATGCTTCCCGTCACACTGACCTGTGTGAGTCTGTTGATTCCTTAGGAGTTCCTCTACTGTCTCCCTTGTGCACGTCAGATCTGTCGTCATCTTCATTTGTGGTATGGCGAGTCTTTTGCCATCTGAATATCATCTTTGTCTCTCTTTTTATCTTTAGCTGCTTGGAGTCTTGGTGCATAATTTACAGTTCACAGTGATGATGGATAGCTCTGCACCACAGATCCAAGAGATCAGAATGGTGCCATAATAAAAGCTGATAGGAAAATCACTTATTCTCATTCCCCCTCCTCCACCCATCATGAGATTTATGTGTGGTTATAAGGTGTAACAGCATCTGTCCCATGTGAACTTCAACTAGAAAGTGAGTATCCTTTCATTCACAGTTCAACCTTGAGTCTAGGTTTTATTCAGTCCTAGAATATTTAGGATAACTCATCCAATCATGGAAAAACAAATTTTCGTATGTGAGGTTCCCATACTTTGCATTTTTTCTGCTTGTAAACACACTGTGTAGGTGGTTTGCAAGTAAGAAAAATCATGGAGATTTGTCCTTGCATTGTGTTATGTATAAAATACAAGATATTACCTTGATTAACTTGTCATGTATTTTGATTTGTTAGTAAAACAATTCTGGCATCTCGTGAATAGCTGGATAAAAGAAAAAAGCATTAAAAAGACACTTGCCTAAACCTACAAAGTCTTTGTCAAATGCTGAATTTCAAGTATTAAGCTTAATTGTATTTCAAAGACATTGGCAAAGTAATTGGCAAGTGATTTGAACTTTATTTTGTTTTGCTGAATTGATCCTGTTAAAATATTGCTATCAGAATGATTGCTGTGGCTAAGGCTTTATTGAGCAAACAAAACTAAGCATTGTCCAACTGGTCAGACCAGAGATCGTTCTGGCCCAACAAGCCCAGTGCCATGTGTTTACTGTGTCAGAATGGGGCACCTAAGCACAGTATTTACCTGGTTTGTAACTTGATGGGCATCCATGAGTGTGATCCTGAAGGTATTCCAAACTCATAAAGAGTGACTGCTAGCTTCACTGGTTTGGTTTGGTTTGTTCTTTTCATTTTCATTGGTATATATTTTTTCTCTAAAAATATTTGCATTCCTGATTTTGACAACAAGTATTATTTATTTTTATCTTCACAAGGTCTTGCAGCAAGATGCTCCACACTACTACATGCTTTATCAAAAAGTAGGTCTTTTTGGTTTCAGATACGCTTCCTGACATCGTGACCTACTCTAATTCTCCACATGTGAGAAGCAGTAATTTTTTTTCTTGTTTTCTGCTTCCTATTCCATTCTATTTCAATATATCTACTCTTTAACTCCTCTCCAACCTGGAAGTCCTTGTTCAGAGACTGTTTCACGTTTCTGAGCTTTCTCATCATTGTTGTAGTTTTGAATGTGTCTTACATTGCACTTCTTAACTTTAATAAATGCATCTTCCACTTTATCCTTAGTTATTTTATATGAGGTTTCCTGCTGCCCTTTGCCATTAACTTGTTTTTACAACAGTGGAAAAATCTGAAACTGCTGTGAGCTTCATTGCCTCATACACACTCCTGGCTTCATGAGTGCACTGACCACCTCCATGCCCTTGGATTTGCACTAGAAACTCCCTGTCATTATGAAAACTGCCCATTTATTCCCATCTTTTGTGCCTTTCATTTTTAATATTATTAATGCACACAGAGACCCTTTCCTTTTATCCTGTAACTGCTTAGTCTTTGTAAGTGTCTTTGGTGAAGGACCTTGCAAAAAGCTTTTCAGAAATTAAAATACGCTGTAACAACAAGGTCACCCTGAATAATCCACTTGGTGACTACTTCAAGTGATTTATTTAGTTTGAGGTAAGACTGAACTTGATAGGAGCCACTCTAGCAAGTCTGCACTGTGTTAGGTCAATGTGTAAGTGTGTTTATCCTGATTCATGCTAATCCCAATGACGTGAAGATTTCAAGAGTCCATTGTCTTCGCATTTGTCACGTTCGGTTTGTTTTTTGCTGAACTCAGTGTTGCTCTGTAGTTATTAGCAGAGAAATTTTGTCGTAGTTATAAAGAACTGAAAGCAGCTGGGTAGAATAACATGTGGAGCTTATTCTGAGACAGCACAAAAAGAAGAAAGAATATTTGCCACTGTGTATCAGAACTGCTGTTGAATGACACCTACTCCAGGTGATTTTTTTATGTACGTTTTATCAGTTGTTGTAAAGCCTCTTCCCTTGCCTCTTTCATTTCTAACAGTTCCTTTGACTGTCACCTAGTTTAAGGAAAGCTCCAGAATGGGAACTTACTCTAATAATATATATTTAACTTTTCTGCTGTGGCCTTAATTCTCAAGGGCATATCTATTGCCTCTTTATCATCTTTTTGCCTTTAATTTTCCATGACAGACTTTTGCTTTTTGAAATCCATGAAAATAAATATAATGGTACTGTTTATACCTTCAGCAAGTTATTCCTCAGAATCTGTCTTGGCTTGTCTCATTATTTTTTATTTATTATTTGAAAAGTGGTATTTCTGTTCTCTGAGACCTTTCTATGTCTTTAATCAATCCTTATGGTAGTTGAAAGAAATCTGTGTTTTATTTTAACGTATGATATCTAAAAATGCAAAGCATCTAATCTAAAAATTACTTCCCATCACAAAATGTAACTGATCTATATTCGGATCATTTCTACTGCCAGTGTACATATGAACATGCTTTTGATTTTGGTCTTGTTGCTCATGGTAATTTTGGTCATCTTAAATGTGTGTTTAACAGGTACTTGCCTCCAGACTACTCTGTTACTTATTCATTTTGCCTATTCATTACATTAGGATGTTGCAGAATTACGGGCTGAAACGTCCATGGGTCAAATAAATTGTTTCAGTGGTTGGAAATTTCAGGACCTATTAATTTAGGATACTTAACATTTATAGTCAATTGAAGAGTGTATAATTACCTATTTAGATAATTTCATGATCATATCTTTGTTATTTCACAAAACAGAGCTATCTTAAAAATATCTCTGTTCAGTCTAGCAGTGTATATATATAATAATACTTATATAGGTTCTATCAATATAGCACACACAGATTTGAGGACCATGTGCACATCAGTGACTAGACCATGCTACCTGCAAGTTGCAAAGCTTCTGGAAAATATCTCCATAAGGATCAGCTTTGTGCTATTCAGCGACTGACCTTTAGTACCAAGATAAAATATCTTAAAGCAAATTTGAATCAAGTGCCAATGCTTGGTTCATTGCATCCTGCAGATAACTTTTGCTTGAAAAAGAAACTGCAGAAAGTAGTTTTCAGCTGTTTTTACCTTTCTCTGGATGTAGGTAACGTAAATTTTAATGAAGCTCATAACAAAACCCAAATATTCTTTCAGTAATGTCTCTTGGTTTGAAAGTTACCTGTTACTGCCTTGGCTTCTAGCTACAGCTTTTCTCATTCTCATGCTACCTGTTGACCTTTGCTTAAGGTCAGATTAGTTTAATCTTTATATCTCCTATGCTGGAGGTTATGTTTGTGTTATCCATAAGTAAAATTTCATGGCTACGTCAATGTTTATTTTCAACTGTGCAAAAAGTAGGTGTTTGCCTATCAAATAAATGAGGTCAGCAGCCAAGTTTCATAAGCAGCACAGTTACAATTTTCTTTTTACTTACTGAGCTCAGTGTGTTCTTCCATCTGATGCTCAAACCAGGTCTAAGCAACACCTAAAATTAGAAGGTTCTACCTTCCTGTATTTTCATGTTTTGACCAGTAATTCAAGTAGCAAAAGCTGGAGAAGTCTAAGAGCAACAGTCATTTCCCTTTAATCTCAGGTGGGCAACTGGCTGTAATGAGACGTGGAGCTCTTGCGTTGTTTTTGCAATAGCCATCTCCTGCACACTCCACATGAAATGACCTTAACACAGGTTTCCATATTTTCATTATAGACGAGGAAGGTGTTTTCTGCTTCCTACAGAGTTACAGATTTTCCTATGTGATCCCCTGGTGTGCACGTGGCAAATGTCTGCCATGATGGCTGAAACAGTTCTATCAGGATTATTAATTGTATATTTGCAATGTATAAATAAAAGCTGTCTCATGACTTTGAGTCTCTTGCTGAAATTTTAACACAGGATGATGTGCTACAGTAGAATGCCAGAGTAACAGCAAGAATTGAACCATCAGACCACAGTTTCTTACTAACATTATGTTCCTTAAAATTATATTTTTCCATGGTTTAAGAGAAAATTCACAAGGGGACAGTCTGACTCTGCGTGGCTTGCTGCTTCATAAATCAGTGTGAGCATTTGAACTTACAGGCTCATCAACCTAGTGAGCTTATTGTCTCTTTGTGGGTGTCTATGGTACAGAAAAAGATGACGAACCATAAAAAGAAGTCCAACAAGTTATACTTTATCCAGAAACAACAAAGCATAGTCAAAGATATTCTAGGGATCTTATGGCTTTGAGGCTTATTTGTGTTTCTGGTTCACTCAGCAAACTTGCACAGTAAAACACTAGAATACTGAGCTTTATGTAGCATCCTCAGATCCCATGTTGCCTAAATTATAGATGGACTGATTTTGAGCTTATATGTGCAACCTGTGTTAACAAGAAAGTATCAAATGGAGACAATTACTCAATGACTCTTGGCCTATGTGAGGTGTAGGATTGTACTGCTCTATTCTTCCAGATGAAGTCTGCCAGTAGCAGCAGTACTATGATGCCATTAGAGTAAATACGAAGGGGGATAGCCCATGTGTTTTATAGTGGGTGGACAGAGGGTTTTCAGTCAAGACAGACAGTGATGAATGTTTGATTTCCTCTTCTGCCACTTATGGGAGTAGGTGAGCTGTAGTGATCTCACTCCACCTTTAAAGATGAGCACTCTTTTGGGTTAAAAATAAATGTAGAATTTTTCAGTATATAAAAGTACATGGGGGGAGATCAGGAGAAGGAAATGCTGAGTGGAAATGTAAATGAGAGAAATCTGCTTCTGCAGGGGGGTTGGATTAGATAGTCTCTAAAGGTCCCTTCCAACCCCTACCATGCTATGATTCTATGAAATTCCTGTACATTTATACGTAACATGGTCCTTACTTTATTTGTTGGACAATTATTATAATATCTGTGATCTGAGTTACAAATTTATCCTGCAAATTGCTATTGATTTTCTGGGTGATTTAGCATTTGATACTTAAATCTGTAAAGATGTGTGTATTTATTATTCTTTGTTAAATGGACAGAGCAACCTATGGTTAATGAAATCTCATTTATAGTGGCCTTGTATTTATGAAATATTTTGACTGTAGTCCTTTGTTTTGCCCCTTTGCTCCTGTGCCTTGAGGGAAATATTTTTTCTAAATACCTTCTTAGACTTTGTTGCCACAACCAGATGATTCTGGATGGTTTAACACATTTAGAACAAACACAGGGAATTGTAGTTGCTCAGTGAGCAATACATTTTTTTTACTTACATGACTTTTAAGTTGTCTCAGAGCATTTCTGCTGAAGGGAAAGAGATTATAATTTTCAGACTTTTAATGCAGAACTTCTGGCAAATAAATTAACCTTTCAGACTTAACTGAGGATTTGCACTGTAAAGTGGCTGGAAGCAAGCACATATGAATTCAGAATGGGATGTCTGAAATGGCAGTAATGGCAAGCAGCATCTCTGATTTTATACTATTAAAACACTTAAATGCCAGAATATTCCCTCTGAGTTAATGGACAGGTTGTGATTTATGGAACTGCTTTTGTGCTCAGAGGCATACAAGCAGTAGAGCACACTTGGGTCCAAAGTAGCATGTTTTGGCTTTTTAGCCCCAGGCTCAGGATCCGCTTGAGGAAAGGCAGTACCCAAATTACTGCTGGGCTGGTAGAGACTGCCTGAGACCCTGCTGTTGGCTGTTACAGCCCTTTTAAGACAGCTGAGATATCTGTAGCAGTGCCTCAAGTAGATTTCATCAACTGGTCTGCTCCCCTTTTTTTAATCTTTAAACATCTAAATATCATGCCATGGATTGTGCCTTTTACATTTTCTGAGTAATTGTTTTCTTCCTCCTTTGACCTTCTGCAGTGCATCGTATCCAGCTCAGCTGTGATGCCATCATTTTCAGCAGCATCTCTGAAAGACCTCAGTATTATGCCACTGCGGTAACTTATGGTTCAATACCTGCCTAGGTAACAGCGTGGGGTTTGTAAACATCTAGTAGCCTCTTTATATGCTTCTAGAAAAGGCAGGGTTTTTCCCTTTATATGAAGCTTGAAGACTGAAAGCTCATGGACAGTGGCAGCTTAGTTTTGAACTATCCTGTAAGTGCTGTGTAGTGGCCTTTTTGAATCTTGCTGTTTGTACAGTAAGCAGATGCAAACGTGTTTGCATGAAGAGAACTCTTTTGCATCAGTTGGTAATTTTATTGACAACAGAGTTATGATGAGGACTTACTTCTGTTCAGTTGCCCTAGCAAAAGACAGTCATTGTTCTGCAATCACAGTTTCATGAACAAAAAGAAAAGATTTGCATTTGAGTGCAGAGAGAAAAAAATTATTTACATTTCCTCTTCCTTTCTTGCTTTTAGTAGGTCCTTTGCCTTATTAAAGAGATCAGTGATTCACTGAGCATATGGCAACAAATCTGTTTAGTTGGTAATCTATGTCATAGCAGTGGCAATTTACAAAAGTTCGGCTTAGTGATTTATGAGGAAAGAAGTGTAGCATTTTTCCTTTCTCCAGATACTGACATCAAACTGTATCTGTATGAGAATGCTTCATTTCGTGTTGAACTGTTTGAGCCCGTCTTCTCACGGTGTGAGAGCAAAACATTTAACAAGAGTAAACTCTGGCAAGGCATGCTTTGCTTGAAGCTGAGTAATATGCTCCTGGTTCAGACAGTTGTTGCAGTGAATATGTGTTACTGCTCACTCACCACAGGCAAAGGTCTGCGATTGCTTTGGGCTGTCCTTGCACCTGCTCCCCTGTCAATCCCAGGCTTTTTTCCTTCCCATTTCCGAGCAAGTTGCTCAGTTGAGTGGTGGGAAAGGCGAGTAGCCAGATAAAAGACAAGCAAGAATCTGTTTATGATTTCCTTTTGAAGTCAGCCCACCCAAATTGTTTAGTAACTTGGACTGATAAACATGGGAGAGCAGCGACTGTGATACAGATATGTCACGATCACATTTTTGGACCAGTAAATGTGCATTGCTCAGTAGCGTCGCTACACTATCTCAGCTGAAGCAGAGGTGTCTTCCAGCAGCCAAGCTGCCACATTGGTTGGTTTTTCATAGCAGTATATCAGTCTCAGCCTGCATTTGAGGTCTTCAGCCATCAAATGCTATTTATTTGAAATGTCATTTAAGTTTGGTTCTGGAGTATGTTTTTTAGAATAATAATAAAGAAATATGGGATGAGATACTGGAAGTATTATTATCAGTATGTGATCCCTCACAGTGGCTGTGTTCTGAAATTTTTTTTTCTCTTTATTTTTTCCTATACTTACTGCAGTCTTTTAATGGTAAACCCATAAGTGCTAAGCTGCAAGACATGGCTTGTTCTCTGATAATCACATTAATGACCCTTTGTAATTGCAGAATCCCATGTTAACATCATGTTTGTGTGTGGTTGAAACAGTCTTGCAGCTAGAGTTATAAAGTTGTAATTATTTCCAAGTAAAAATAGACAAAAGCGTCAGTGATACTAACGAAGCCAGAGTCAGAGCTCCTGATGTGATGACTCCCATAACATAGACAAACATGGCTGTGTTATCACAGTTCCATACCCTTGATTTCAGAAATAATCGCTGCTATCTTGCCAGGAATGCAGCTAGAAGGCTCCTGGCCACAGAAGAAAGAGAAAGCAAAAGCCAACCAGGTGCTTACATGTGTTGAGGGCAGTACCTCCTACAGTCTGGAGTCCATCCTGCTGCTGATGCTGGCTGTGACACATATTAGCTGGATGAGATTTACACACAACTCTCTCTGCATTAGAGTAGAAAAGGACATTTATTGCCAAAAGCCATTTGATGATCTTAAATCTAATCCCACAGAAGTAGTTTTCATAAAATTCTCATTACTAGAATCAAATCATTACTTATGAATAAAGCTTTTATTTGGAAGGGGGAAAAAAATGAAGCTTTAAAGGTCTAATGGATTTAAGAAGCCTGAAAACCTGAATGCTCACATGTGCCAAGGTTGACAAATAATTTGGTGAATAGGATGGCATAAAATCAATAATAAGACTTTTACTTGAGAGGCTTAACTAATAATTTTTCAGTCCTGGGTTTGATACTGTTGAACTACTAGGTGACTATTATTATTGTGGGTAAATAATACACAGAGTCAGGTCTGTCTTTGTGGGACTTTGGAGATTCCTACTTCACATCAGTTGCAAGACAGGATTAGAAGACTATCTAGGACAAACGTTTGCTAAACATTATTGTGCAATTACCAGAACCTTCAAATGTAATTTTAATGCATTATTGGAATTTATTTTGCATTTTATTTCTTCTCTGCATCATTCATAAAGCTTTATCTAAAATATTGATTGCTTGGCATGCTGCACTAATTTAGGGTTTATTTTTCCTGTGTGGGATAAAGGGCAAAAGTGACTTAATCCTCAAAGGCTGTGAGGAATGTTGGATCTGGCACTGAGAAAGAAAATAGTTGGTTTGCAGAGGGAATGGTATGGAAACCAAATACTTCTAATGCTTCCTAAAAAAAGAAAAATGAGCAGCTGATGCTGATGACTTGCAACTCTCAAACTTTTATGACAAATAACTGAATAAAACCGCTTGGGTATTTTATCAACCATTTTTGCAATAGTTTTGTGCTATTACTGGAATAGGGCATCACCAGATGAGTTCTCTTTTACACAGGGAAAACACAATTTGGCAGATAATAAACGCACGGATGAAATATGGCAATAATGCAGCCTCCTGATGATGAGCATGTAAGTGGGCGTCAAGACATCCATGTCTCTATCAAAACCTGCCATACTGCTTTGTGTTGTGGATTGACAGCTGCTGCTCTTCAAGTATGGTAGGGCCTCGCTCTAAAATGTACACACATGCATCAGTGCAAAAAGCCTACAAACACCAGAGCAGCAGAACACACGGGTTCTGTTTGAGAAAAGGTGGGGTTTTTAAAGACCCTCTGTGGAGACAGACTTCAAATTTGGACTTAGGGGAATTTGCTATGCTTTCAGTTAACTTTCCATGAAACGTAGATGTTCCTTTACAAAGGTCCTTCAGACAGCATCAGAAGTTGTTTGAATCAAGTTTTATATAATATCAGACTGGTTAACTCCCAAGTATTTGTACAGTTGTGATAGGATTTGGTTTGGCTTTAACATATGTTCAACATTTGTGGCAAATTCTAATTGATGGTTACTGTATCTATGGTAGATATCCCAGCATATTTTAGACTAAAATTTAACACTACTCTTTATATAGCCATTCTCATCTCACTTTGATACTGCTACAGTACTTTATGGATTACGATTAGGTGCTTCCTGAAACCGGAATACTGAAAAGATGTGTGGAAAGAGATGTTTCCCTGCTGTTCTTGCATTGTTGCTGGGTTTTTGCACCACTGACTGCAGAACATTGTGGGTGTTTTTTTTTCTCTCATAGTTGTATATTATGTTTGCGTTCCTACTAAAAAATAATGAAAATATTTTTAAATGTATGCAAGCAAATGTTTAATGTTATCCTAGGAAGTGTTAATATGCTGTAACTGTGATAGTCTAAAAATACAAGCTGGGAAGCTACTACTGCTGGGAAAACCACAAGTTTTGAGCTTTAGATTCTTTAGAAGGCTACATGTTGTTTGGGTTTTTTTTTTTTCCTCAGTTGTATCAATTACTAAGTAAAACATTGTATATTTCTATAGACATGGCCTCAATGAACTGTTAGTATAGGCCATAATTAGAGCCAAGTTGTAAGAAGCAGGAGCTTTCAAGGTAGTCACTCCTTTGCTTGTCATTGTAACTGGTGATACGTAGGAAACCTTGAGAGAGACAACAGGTGGAAGCTCAGGTAACTCGTTTCCAGCTAGGGAAGATCTGTTTGGGAGCAGGGAAAGAGATGTATGTTTTCCAAATTACAGAAACGACAGAGCAATCAAAAGAAATCTATGTCGTATCTGGGTGATTTAGTTTTTTTATTGAGGACATTCAGTATCTGGACTAGTCTGTACCTTACAAAGAAGTAACTATGAGGTAGGTAGTTTGCTTAAAACAGGTAAATTTTCAGTATTTCTGTATTTTGGTGGTAAGGGATACAGAGAGCATATCAACCTCTGAGGGACATGTAGAGCCCCTTTTAGATCTGTCCAGGAAACCTCTGGGGTCATAGTCCTTGGAGATGATAAGACCCCATGTAGCTTACTCTCCTTAGAGTAACAAATATCAGAAACAAATAAAGAAATGGAGTTCTGCAGTGACAATAAGAGTCCTTGCTATGTTTGTAAGTTAGCATTTTTTGTTAAAAGCAAGGAGTAGTTACAAGCTACTATGGCTTTTTGATTGAGATATCTCTCTAGTGGAAGCATCCTTCCAGGGAGAGGGCAGGCTCTTGGTCTGTGCCGTAGGCCTGAGGTTTGAGAGGAACTGGGTATTTACTGGTTGCAAACCTGACACAAGTTAATTCCTGGAATATTGAACTTTTCGTCTTATATCTGGCAGGAGGTCTTAAGAAGTCCCTTGTTGGTGTTGCCCGACTCTGGTATCTTTACACTTCCTTTGACTGATTTGACAGGGAATTCACAGGCCTAAAGCCAGACAGAGCTATTTTCTCAGCAGCAAAACATGAAACTAAGAAAAAAAATAGTTGGCTTTGGAGTTGCTTACTTTTCTTTTAGTCACTATATGCTATATGGAGATCAGTGTGGCTTGAACAAGAGTGGTGGCCGAAGTCTCCAGTGAATGCAAGTCAAACAAATGATCTTTCTCAAAATTTCCTAAGTCTCTGAAGTGGAACAAAAAATACACCTTTGTTTTGGTGCAATAAAATGAATTCAAGCTGGTCTGTAGAAAATATTGGAATATGGTTTGAATATTTCACAATTTCTTTAGAAAATATATATGTGTTATCAATATTTTTCCATCTTCCTTGTTTTACAAAGTGAGTAAGGTTTCTGGCACTTCCTTTCATGCATCCCATATGATTTAGGAAATGAAATTGCAAAAGAAAGGAGGAATGAAAACTAAGTGACACATATGGTTCTCATGTACCTTATGGCCCAGTCCATTTGGCAGTCCTGATATTTTCCTGTGTGCTTCACAGTGCTAAGGTTTTTTTAAGTATTGTTTTGTAAGATGAGTTTCTGATTGATATGCAACTGAACCACTGACTGAAAAGATATTTGCAAAGAAATGGCCATACAAATCCACGTATGGCTTGCAAAAGAACTGGTTGCAAGGAAGAAAGAACATACTAGGCTTGTTTAAGGAGAAGAAATGATTCTGAAACTCAGGATACCCGTGGTAGGAAAATGTTCCTGTGTTGTCATTTTACTTTTCCATTGATTTTTGAGCACTGAAACTTAAGTGTTAGTAGCGTCCGTTTGGAAATAGAAAAAATTGGCAATCCCAGGTTACAAAACCCACAGGAAGATGTCATTCAAATCATATTATCAGTCAAAATCCAGCCAGCTGGACTGGGTTGACTGAGGTCAGCTTCTTCTGAGAAAAAGGAAATTGGTTTGTTCTCTTTTTTTTAAGTATGGTGAAATACGTGTTGAGTGAGCTTTTAACTCATTTTGTGAATTTTGGGGGGAAATTAGGTCTTTCTGGAGTCAAATGTAAAATTCAACAAATACTTTGCAGTTAATTCTCATGTAAAGTGCCAGTTGTTTCATGTTTCTCGAGTATAATAAAGCTGAATTGCCTTCACTTGAACTTAAAACCTGCTTTACTTGGCCAAATCCGTTGTCATCGCTGTTTTTTGATTTCCTCTTACTGGAATTTTCCAGCTTTATCTCTGGTTTTCATGTGTTTCATGTTCGCCCTGGATGGGATTTTCAGACACAACTGAAGAACACAGATGGCATTAAAAAATAGTGGAACTTGGCTACCAAATCATACAAGGCTCTTTACCAGTTGTACCATCTTCTGTTCAGAGCATTTGATATATTCTCCTCTCTGAAGTACTGCCTTTCTCTCTGATTGGTGAATCTGTCTTTTTTTACCATCTCTTTGAGTGGACCTCTCACTCACCTTTAAATGAGCTATGAAGACCCTGCTGGGATTGCAGATGCAAGCCCCATTTTGTATTTGAAGATCCTAGCTGTCCTGAAGTTTCACATAGTTAGTATAAATTATATGGATTCAGACTTGTACCACTGTGCCTAAACCTACAGTCACAGTGAGGATACAATGTGATAACACCTAGAATCCTGAGCAAGTGAGAACTGATTATTGGGTCATGTTATTATCTGAATCTCCTCTCAGTATTTGATTAACTGTATTGAGTGTGGTTTTTTTTTTTTTTATTTAAGAAGTTAGGAGGGAGTTGTGTGGTGTGTCTGTGTAACTGAAAGTTTAAAGTTGGTGCCAAATTATTTGACTTGAGATAAAGATGAATTTATACATTTTTTTCTTCCTATTACTTCATTGTAATGCAACAAGATCACAGGAACACTGAAGAGGTAATTCTGACCAACTTTGATGGAGTAAGTAATGTAGGGCAGTCTTTGTTAAATAGTTGCTTGCTAATTAAGCCTCTGGTGTGAGGAGTTTCAGAGCAGATAGATAAGGCCTCGGATGCTTTAAGATTTTTTACCCTTTTCAAAGGTTGACCAATCATGTAAAGCAGCAGCAGCAGCCACTCCACTGTGACTTAACCAATGCTATGTAAAAATAGATGAGATCAGAGCAGTGGTTTGTCAGGCTCATCATTGTGTTTCTGCCTGTGGTCATGGTAGGTGCCTGGAGATGTGTGTAAGTGTTGAGCAGGAATGTAATGCCTACAGTCACTGCCACGTGCTGCCAGTCCACAGCCCTTTTGTGTCCTGGGCTGCTGCAGGCAGCAGGTGTCATTGTAGCTAATAATAACATTTCCAGGACAATTTTCTTGTATTGTTTGACTAGTCTGTCTGCATTCATGTTAACTTTTGCATCTCACTGTATTGAGCTCTATTTCAGCAAGAAGGTGTCACAGCTTTGCCATGTTTGAAGAGCTGCTTTCAGTGGTATTTTTGCCCTGACTGCCTTTGGTTTGTTTGATGGCAGCTAGTTCTTTAGATAAGAAGCAGTGAATGTTTGTAACCTATCAGTCTGTGTCACACATGAATTTATAGCCCTCTGTTGTATCCCCTCTCAGTTGCTGCTTTTCCATCTCTTACAGTCCTGACTCACATGGTCATTGTAATGCAGAAGCTGTTGTCCTTCTCTGAACCTTTCCCACTCATACCAATAGGATCTTCCTCAGTTGTTTTTTCTGCCCTCTCTGTAGCACGTATGACAATATTAAAGATTGCATTGAAGGTAGAAAGCACATCCAGGATTTAAAGTGCTATCACAACTTACTTTTTATAGTTTGCTTTACTCCTGATAATATGTTTGTCTTTTTTTCCTTTCTTATTTTTTTTTTAACTAAAATGACGTTGAGTTGATGTTTCCATGGCTTTGACTGTTTAATTCTGGAAATTCTTCAGACTTGTGGGTAGATAACCTCTCATCCTGACAGTAACTTCTGTTCACTTCATTGATACCTTCCATAGTGTAACAATGCTTCTGAGGCACTGCCCACCAGAATGTGCTGGAATGAGAACTTCCCTTCAGCAGGAGCAAGGATACAAAGAAAGCTTTTTCTGGGTTTGTTCTGGCATTATCTCTTAAGTGTTGCTTGTATGCTTTGGTCATCTCATAATCCATTAGGCTTTCTGTCAATACTCTTGCTTTTGACAAATGAGTATTTTACTGATTTGGAGGACTTCTGTGAGTTCTTTTGCAAGTGTTGGTTTTGTGTGTTTTATAACCTCACCTGATTGCATTTTTGCACTTAAGTTGCTGGAGTTCATGATCCTTCCTGTGTCATTTGGACCTTTTGATGCTTTTTGCAAAATGTTTTCATTTTTTGGGGTAGTGTCCTTTACCACCTTGTCCAACTGTGATTGTTTTCTTACTCCTCCTGCAGTTCTGAGAAGTGATATTTTCTCTGAAGCTTCAGTGTGATGTCTTGAAATAGTTTCTGTGCTGTCCACCATGGGCTTAGTGTGTCAACTGCCTCTTTTAACTCCTTTTAAGAATTTCAGAAACTCCTTTTCTTACTTTCCTGCAGTTTCTGCTTTTGATGTTAAATAAAAAATCCACTAACCTAAGTTCTTACTGTTCTGACATGGATACTGCATTTGAGCATGGCATGGTCAGTATTGCAGAGCAATTCTTTGATGCTGACATTTACCCAGATACCACACACTGCTCAGGGTTAAGTGAACTGTGGCTTTTCTGTTCGTGGGTTTCCTGCCTAGCTGCTCAGTGAAGCTGCTGCTACTCATATCCTTGGATGTAGGCTTTGCAATGCCTCCTGATGTGACGTTATCTAGTTTCCATGGAGGTAATGGAAGGCTCCCATTACTGTTGTGTTTTCATCCTTTACAATGTTTCTGCTTTCTTCCTGTATCCACTTACATGCTTCTATTTCTGTGCTTGCTGTTGCTGCCGCTGGCACAGCAGTGTCAGATAGGTTTTTTTAAATAGCCAGAAAAAGCCATATAGGACTTGAAACTGTTGTAAGCTCTGGTTGTATTTCAAGGAGCTTTGAAAAGTCTTCAATTTAAGTAAGAGGTGGTGCATATCAGCTAAAGCTAAATTAGAGGACACATTGATACATTCTCCCTAGCGTAAGAAATAGAAATATCTGATAACTCCCATCTAAATAATGAGTGCTGTTGTGTTTCCTCAGTCCCATTCTACTTTTGCTGCATGTCTATGCGTGCCAAACTTTGGAAAGTGCTGTCATGGCTTGACAGCATTATCCAATTCTGCAACTTCCAGTGTTTCCTGTGGCTGCATGGGTGGACTCAGGAGAGCTTGGCCTTCTTCCTTTTTGGTCATGTATTGGGAGCTGTGAGTGATGGGACAGTAGCCTGGGTATGAGCCACTAAAGAAGCCACGTTACAAATCTACAAAGAAATTATATAGAAGTGTGATGTGGAATGAGAAGGGAGATGAATGGAGGAGGACAACTTCATCAGACATGGAGGAACATGATGTAGAGCCACCTCCTGTCTATGCTGGGCATCCGTGGCTGTGCATGTGCAGTGAGTGCTTGGCAGAGCAGTTTGTACTGAATAGTATATTAACAGGCACGTGGTTTAATAAAGCTGACATTTCTCCTACTTATTGGTAAAAATGCTATATATGTGTAATGCCGTGCATGGTTTTTGATTTACTTTTGGTAACATGATTTGGTGTGGAAGCCAAGCTTAGACTGCCATATCCTCATCTATGTGGGAGGACAGTGGTTGTTTCTGATCATCTCCCAGAGGGACTAACACTTCTAATAGAAAATAATCTGTGAACATGGAGATAGCTGAAAGGCAGGCTTGAGAACTGACCAGAGTAAGCACAGGGCTATTTCAAGAGCTTAGTTTTCTGAAGCAACAGGGGATCTACTTTTTAAATGCTACAACTGCTGAAAAAAAAAAAGCAGTTTATTTGAGTCTGGCTTGCTAACACAGCAAAAACAGTCAGTCAGGAGGGACACAGTCATGGCCAAGAGAAGAGGTGTTTTCATTTCTGTTACAGAAATATTCTGCTTCTGCTTCTGGATTGCCTTGTATTCCTGCTTAGAAAATAGAAGTGGTAATTTACTTGTCTTAGTTTTCTCTACTGTTTGCAGCCTTGTCTGAAGTTGGACAAACTTGCAGAGGGACAGACTAGGAAATACAGAATTGAATACAGGTTTTCTTCCATTGGCAGATGAAGGAAGCAAAGAATGTAATTTGCAGTTAAAACCAGAACAAATTTACACTTTCAGTCCTTGATGAACTCAGCTTCATATATAATTTCGAAGTTTTTCCTTAAAAAGAAGACAAAATCTAAAATGACCTTTTTCTATAGAGCATGATTGCTTTCAACTGCTTAGACAGAGGCAGACAGTTCAGCTCTGTGGCATAGCTCAGACACACTGACTGGTTACTGCCATTACACGTCTGTCTTCCCTGACAGTATGAACGAGGAGAAGCAGCACATATAGATCACTTTGCTGATTAATAACATCCACATCATGAATCAGGTACAAGATCAAAGTTTGGTAAGGGGAAAAATAACCCAACAAACACAAGCAAGGAAAGAAGGTGAGAGATGAAGAGGTCTGTACATCTCATTAGTTTTTACAATATGAAGCAGTTTTATACTTTTGACTTTTTTTTTTTGCATCAGTTTTGTTGCAAAGATCATTTTCCTTTACCCTACTAATATGCTAAGCTGCTCTCTAAATATAAACTATATTTCTTAATAACATGTTTTATCATGCTTTTTGTTTGTTGAGCAACTTCTTAATGCTGGTAATGTAGTTTGTTTGATCTGTTGAAGTAAAAGCAGTATGGAAAAATGCAAAAGAAGGGTTGGTAATTTGCCCTTACTTTGCTTTTATTAAGAAAAGCTATGCTGAAAAAAATTACCAGTAACACAGATCTCCTGAAAGCTTCTCTACTCTTTTACCTTCTTTATTCTCACTACTTTTTTTCAAGAAAACTTAATGTATGATTTATGTGTAAACATCAACTGCTTTTGTTCCACCCATTAACAGCTATGGTTTGATATTTTTTTTACATACCTTCATAACAGTCTTTTCTTCTCCTTCAGTCTAAGATCCTTTTATGAATACATATTAGTAAATTTGGAAAGAAGAGCTATTTCTAAAGTATCTCCTTGTTTCATATTTAATGTCTTTTGGAAATTAGAGTAAATTTGCTCATCAGAGCATTCAGGAACAGTTGCTTGAAAGGAAAGGGGATTAGAGGAGGAAGAAGGAAGGAAAAATAGAGCCGAACAATATTTTTCCTTGAGCTTTCTGTAGAATTTCCTTGGAAATCATTTGTATTTTCATTTTTTCTTATTTGAATGTCTAGTTGATGTGTTCTAGAAAAATGTAATTAGGGATTAATGAAAGACCCTTTAATATTACAAGTGAATGTGCCTCCAAGCCAGTTTCTTCTGTCTAAAATCTCACTTTGCTGAACTTTTAATTAAAAGTTTGAAATAAGGAAAATAAGTAAACTAATTTCTATATGGAAAAGTATGTATCTAAATATTAAACTATACACCTCTCTGCATCCTTACCATCCCATTTTAAGCAGAAGTACTACAGCTGAATTTGCTCTACATCTGGATTTTCTTTCAACTCACTGGAGTCAGAATAAGGGACCTCTTACTGTTGGAATGATTCTGTTGTTTTGTAGTTACTTCCATAAGTCCAGTTCCCATTTAAGGAGTCAAAGTGTAATTTTGCTTCATACTGTCCTCATTGACCATTCTCAAATGGCCGTTAGGGGGGACCGAAAATGACAGCTCTCTCTGCAACCCCTTAGACTTCTTTGACCCAAGAAGAAGCAAAGCAGGAATCAAAGCAACAGCAGTGATTTCCATTTTGCCAAGCTTTCCTTGAGATGATAAAAAGCAACTGGCAAGGGCTGTGTCATTTACTCTGCTGGCAGACCAGCTGAAAGTCAGATTTTCTGGTTTGTCCCACATATCTTTCTCTTTATTTGACATGGAACAGCAACGGGAATTTGAGTTCCAATGAATCCTGGATCCCTGAGAAGGAATTTCAGAAGAATTTTTTTATAGTTGAAAGAGCATTCCACAGCATGTGAGCTGTGATTGTACGTATGGGCAAGCACCATTCACAACCTTGCTCTTCATAGGGCTCTAGAGGAATATAAGTAAGCCTCAGCAAGCTCATTAGTTAATTCTCTCCATACAAGCACTTATTTTCCCCGCCCCCTTTTCTCTTTATTTTTGGTTGGCAGGGAAACCCTATGATCTGACAGTGAACTTTTGGTCTCAATAAAGCAGTATACAGGGGTTGGGTGGAATTTCTCTGAACTTCACTAAGAGGGAGAAAATGTGGAAAATGCTTCCTCCAAGCAAAATATGAACGAAATGTTGTGATTCATTAAAGCCCTTCCTATGTGCCTGCAAGTGAGAACCTTACAGTTATTCAGCTGAATAGTGCGTGGCCCTGAGGGGGCAGAGCCTATAGAAAAGTGGTGGCATTGGTCCAAAGAGAAAAATGCATGTTTTCAGGAAAATTAAGGAATTTTGCTCTAGGCATATTCCTACTTGCACAGAGAGTTACGTTGGGATTTTATATTGCTGTTTACTTTAGTTTTCAATAAGAAATGAAAGCTGTTTCCAGTGTCACATGATATCTGGAGGGTGCTCCAATGAGTAGACCATCTGCTTTAATGGTTTCATATGCGTTTACCTTTCCCAGCTGAATTATTTTAAGGTATACTGACTGGTCCAAGGGCCAGTTACTCTGGCTGCTTTTGGAGAAAGTTCTAATCATCTTCCTAGTACTGTATCTTTGTTTCTGAAATACAAAACAGAGGTTATGATAACCTATAAATAACTGCATTTTTAGCACATTGTTTAAGGTTATTTTAGTGTCCCCTTGATATAGCGTTGCTTGGAAAATTCAAATCTTTACCAATTTTGGAAGGGGAAAAGTAAATATTGGGAGGCTGATTGCAGTCGAAGGAGATGCAGCTGAGCTGCTTCCAGGAGAGGGCAGTAGCGCCATACACAGCATTGATGGCAGCCTTTGAGCACTCGGTACCTGGTGAGACATCATAAGTTCTGGTCTCTGGACTGTCCTCAAAGTACAGAAGAAGAGAGTGATATGGAGAATCCCTTATGGTCTTTTTGTCTGTATGATCCTATCTGTGACATACATGTGAAAACCAAAGCCCAGGCAGGTTTCCTGTCTTCCAACACAATTAAAACCCTTTCAAGGTTAAGATTTGCCTGGGTAGCTTGTAGTTGTACAGAAGTGAGCATGTGTTTTGCTTGCACTACAGGAGTAAGTAAATTTAATCGGAGTTAACATAAGAAGTAGACACAGGCCCCTTCTACTGCCTGGAATAATTCCTGTAGTTTCTTTCTGTGTGTTTATTACACATATATCACTGTGCAGAGTGTGGCGTTTCCAGTGTGTTTTAGACAGTATTTCCTTTTGAAGCTACTGCTGAGTATTTTCGTATGCAAATCCTATTTTATAATTGAATTTCATTTCACTTTTGGTATATTACTTTCAGGTATCCATGTAGTTGCACAGGTCTTCTGAAATCGCACAGAACTTGACGAGGAGGCTGTAGGATTGTCTGCCCTCTCCTGGAAAACAGGAAGGCTCTGGTTGCCATCTCACTGCCAACTTAAACACCCTGTAAACTGCTTCTGCTCACTACCTCACTTATCTGTCCAGATGGGAAATATTGCTGAGCTGTAGCTGGTTTTTAAACCACATCCATTTGATTACTCGTGCTCAGTGCCAATCAGAGTATTTAAGAGCTGAATACATGGAATACTTTACAAGATTTCACATCTTACTTACCTCTTTGTATATACTCTCTGTGTTATCTATTAGACAAATAGTGGAAATGATAAAGTAGTTCCTTTTCCTTTACTGTCTTTTAGTTGTGGTCACAACTGCTTGAGTGCAACTGCAGACTAGACGGTAGTGGTAAGAGGAAACCTGAGGAATGTTACGTGGGGGAGAGATAAGTGGTTAAAAAGATGAACCGTGAGCTTAATACCTCTAAGTAGCCAACTAGGACAGGGGACAGGACTATAATAAGCCTTTATGTTCTCAGCTTGTCCCTGTGTGGGGTCTTGGCACAGTAGCTGGGGAGCCTTGCTGGGGTACCCATTGAGGAGGCAGTCAGAATGTATCAGCCTCTGAAGTGAGACACTTGATACCATGACACTCATTAACTTCTTGTTCTTCCTTTTATACCTCTGTACTTACAAGTGAGGTGTCTCAGAACACAGCTGTAGCACCTTTATCTCCAGAGCCCTCCCAGTATATCATTCCTCCTGGATGCCAACTGAAAGATGTTTTCTGTCTACTAACCAGAGGCACAGGATTGTGTTGGAGTAAAGACAAAAACCCAATAATCAAGACTGATCTTATCCAAGGAAAGGCTGTTTCTTGAGTCTGCCCAGTATTTGTTTTATAGAAAGCTCTCAGCCATTTCAAAAACTAAGCTGAGTGCCTACAGATGAATGTGGCAAATTCTAAGAGACACATGCAGGAAAATCTCCTGCAGACATCACCTCGTGGAGATTTTACATGAACAGTTAAAAAAACCAAAGCTACTGGCTGCTGAGAGGAAATGGAAAAAGAAATACCAATGCCACAAGGATCAACTCTGCATTGTGGGAAAAATGTGTTGAGTTAGCCCCAAATGGTGAGGAGAAAGAGCCATGAGTGCTCCGGGAGCTGTGGCGCTGAAGGAAAGAGCTTACAGTAAAACTCCAGGGAAGGAGGCAAGGGAAATCTGAGCAGCACACAGCTCAGGAAAGCTGATCTGCTGTAGCAGGGCTCATGGCCGTTAGGTATGTGACAGTAATTTAAGCCCACGTGAGCCTGCTTGGAAAAGGCAAAAACTTGGCCAACCTGTAGCTGCGCACAGTGAGAGATGGAATTTCTGTTGTCTCTCTTCACTGGGAGACATGTGATAGGTACTGTTTGTTTCATAAAGCTTCTTTAAGAAGCAAAGAAAAAAAACAAATTAATCTTGTTTTTCCATCACGCTTGTGTCTGCAGATGCTGTCAGTGGAAGCATCTTGGAGGAATGTCCAGAGTCAGGTCATCAGATCAATTTTAGTTCCAGACAGATGAGGGCTCTTAATTTATTTTAAACTTTTGTTTTCCTAAATGAAAATAATTGTTAAGCAAGTTGAGCTCAGAGTTTTAGAATGACTTGTCTTGAGTGCATTACAGCACCCACATCCTATTGAATCACAGTGTGTGTAGGCTTTTGGCAGGAGTGACTTCACATCTGTTTTAAAATTTTTGAATCTCTCAGTACAATAAAGATAATGTTTATAGCCTTTAAAACTATGGTGTGGGAAAGGGTCGGCTGACTGCTGAAAAGCTGGTGTGATGATGAAAATGAAATAACAAGAATAGACATGGTCTATATTATAAAAACATGTCTGACATGAAAACAATGGCTTCTTCTAATCCTTTAAGGCTGTGACTATGGTTTGTCCCATAGATGCTGCCTTCAACTCTGGCTTGGAAAGGGAAAGACTATATACACATAATAAGCTGATCTTTGGTGGGATAACTTGTGGTGCCATGCTACTGCCAAAGGATGCAAGGGACTGAGAACTTAGCTGTAAGGCAGCTTCTCAGCATGGCAACTGCTGTGAGTGTCTAGACTTTGCTGATGTAGCTGTTAGGTAGAGGAGATAAAGACACTGTGATATTCTGTGCAGAATGAAGTGATAGTTGTTGAACAGTTTCAGTATGGGTTTTTTAACGTAATCTCTAATATTTGTGGATGAAATATCATGAATTACCTATGGCCTGCTATGCTGATGTGCATGAAGAAAATGTTAACTGTGTAATGCAAAATAGACAAGTCTAATTAGCATGCAACTAGACTTTGTTAAAACATACATGCTTATTTAGCTCAGTAAATTAAAGTATTTGTTTGTTCAATAACTCTTTCATCAATCTTCCCTCTCCTGAACAACACAATCTCTTTCCTCCTGTGTTACAGTTTCAAGAAAATATTGAGAAAACTTAATTTATATTGATTGTCTTCTGTTGATGTGTGTATTTGCTGTATTTCACTTGTGAAGTGCTGCAACGCCTCCATAATGGTTGCTTTCTAGTGAGCTAATTAGTACCAAAGTTGGTTACACTTATGCAAAAGGAAAGACTTTTGACTGAAGTCAACGTTTGATAAAATAAATACTCAGTCTTGATGAGACATCTTTTCTAAAAAGAGGGAAAGTGGATGTTTTTATTGGGAAGAAACATTCAGTAAGATGATTTTAACATCCTAATACTTCATTCCACAATCTATGTGTTTTTTCCAAGGATTTTTCAATAGCAATTAAAGTGAGAACTGGCCGTAGCACACTTGGCTATTGAAAATCTCTTGTTTTGAAATCTAGAACTTTTTGTCTCGGCCATTATCAGTCACCAGGCTGCTTAAGCAAGTAAAAGTTGGATCCCAGAGTGGGTTCAGGGGAAGTACTTTACCTTCCTACATTTAAGAATCTAAAAAAAATCTAAGATATTAACAATAATGTAATAAAATGCTTCTCTCAGCAGCTGTTGAATATTTTGGTCTCCCTGTGTAAGTAGGTTGGCAGATTTGTGAAATGAGTTTTCCCTGAGAGAAGTGGAACTATTTTCACAGTTTTTTTTATTGTTTTTATTCCTGGATTGTTGTTTTGTTTTTTTTTTTACTTTACCTCTTTTTTCCTGAAGTAAAAATTGTGGTTCTGAATATATGAAAGTAATGAAAGGATCATGTGAACCATGAAAGCTGTTTTGACATTATGATTTCACATTTGATGGCGTTGGTGCTTGTGAAGCATTTTGCTCAGCGTTGCACTCCTTTGGCTGTTTATGCAACCCTGTGCAAGTGTGTATCAAGGAATAGATCTGGCATGCAAAAACCTCAGGGATTTTGTTCTTTTGCAAAAAGTGGTGGGATCGAAACTGAACATGTTTTACATCAGGTGCTTTCCACAAATGTGGTCCACATTTGGATGCTATTTTCTTCCCCTTTTGAGGAGTTAGGATGGAGGACTCTAATTATTGTAGCTCTGTAATTATTATACAGTACTGTAATTATTATAGGCTATAAGAAAGAGGTCAAGATTTTACTGTAGACATAATACAATTGGAAAACGAATTTGTTTATAGCAAAGTATGATGAGAAGGATCTTGGATGTAAACAAACAAAAATGAATCTCCGAGGTTAGCCTGTGGCTCAGAGTCATCATTTTTCCTTGGGATTGCCCCAGTTGTTTAGTAAATGTAATGTTCTTTCATATTATTGGCTCAATTGAAAAGTTGAGAAATGTGAAACTAGAAAAATGTTGATGTTCTTGACATAATCAATGACGTAACTCAAAGGCCAACCTAAGCTTAGAGTCTGCTCATGTAATTACAATAGTTACCTGTCCGGGACCTAGGTCAACCTGGTTTAGCAGGGAGATTGGACTGGATGGACTCTAAAGGTCCCTTCCAACCCCTACAATTCTGTGATTCTGTGATTTTACAGGTCAGTGTTAAGTGATGTGTTCTGTTGCATAGCTTCTTCCTTACATGGGAGCAGAAATACCTCACTATTACAGTTTCAAGACATTTTGGACCAAAATTATCTGTTGAAAGTCCAGTGGTTGAAATACGGGATAAGCAGAATTGCTAGCTTCAGATTCTGATAGAGAAAACACCATCTATCTTTTCCATGCAAAACACTGCATTTATCAGGAGCAAGCTTGCTCCTTCCAGAGGGGCTCTAGTAAAGAGAAATCCATAGCTGCCAAGTGATAAATGTTACTAATTAACAGGTGGCCTCCAACATTTGTAGTCATTGCCCCTGTTGTGTCATGGACCACAATGTGCTAGAACAAGGTGGCAAGAGCAACAGAAATGTGTCATTTTTTTTTGCTTTTGGTGGTGGGAATAACCTCACTAAATAAATATTGAAAGAAACTCAACACCAATACTTCTTTGCATGGAGACCAAAAGCTAATGTTTTCTTCATTCAGTTCAGTTAATAAATAGTTCTTGGTCAGTTAAGAAAGATAATTCTTTCATGTGGTTGTGGTAGAAGTTTCTCTGAAGATCTGTATTCCAGTCACTGACTAGAAGTTTCCATTGTTCATGAACATTACTCATTTTTAGGCTCCAGATGTGAAATACCTCCTTCAGAACATGACATATGGTGGTAGTGGAGAGGACTGAGTGTTACCCTCAGGAGAAGCAGGGCTCTGGAAGAGCAGGGCACTCTCCTTGGCAAGACTATGGAGCAGGATGCTGCCTTGAAAGAACTGAACACAGCAATTGGGTGCTTTGGTGTTTTATTAACTTGTCATATTGCGTAGTCTACTGTAGAGTTGGGTAAAGACAAAGACTATGTATCCCAATTCCTCACACACAAAAAAAATCTCGGTAAGAAATGCATTATGGTACAAGTAGTTGACTTTTCTTGGAAGAGCAATAAAATGGATGGAAAGTCATATTATACACGCCTGCAATTAGCAAGGAGAATCTTTCTTTGAAAGCTAAAAGAAGCTACATATCCTGCACGTGTGCTGAGTCCATCCGCTGCTTGGTTTGTTCTGTCTGCTAATGCTCTGTTCAATTTTGATGAGGCAAAAATGACATCCAAAATTAAGACAGATTATTTGTCACTATTTTCCCTTTAGTTTTTTCTATTATAAGATGTGTTTCCTTTATAGAACACATTGTCTAGCTTTAAATAGTTTCTCTGTGCTTCAAATGTGACATGATTAATCACGCTACAGGAACGCTTGTGTGGTATTTTCACTTAAACCAAACAATTACTACAGGGCCATTTATAAATTATAGTAGCAGCAGCAAAATCAATTAGATATTTGTTGCAAAAGACGTTACATCAATTGCACTTTATTTTTCCTTTGTTTTGCTTACTACAGACCGAGGGTGACAAGAAAATCAAGTTAATGCTCTAATAGTTTTCTCTGTGACTACCGGTATTTGTTACCAAATTCATGATAACAGTGACAACTTCATATAAATGAGTGCAGCCAAATGCAACATCAACTAGGATTGTGAATTTGTGGTCATGGCTTTCTAGTATCTTGCTGGATTTTAATCATTGTATTTATTTGTTGTAAGATGGGGAACGATTCCAGGCTTCAGTAGCTACTGAGAGGGAAAAAAACAGAACTGCTTCGTGATTCATTTGGATATGCAATATTTTAGCATCTCAAAAGGATTTGAAAGGAAATTGGCTTGCTATTTCATCATAGATCTTCTATATAAAAATATGTTTAATATGTATGAAATGAATTTATAAACATATGTGTAAAATTATGGCAATAACCACAGACTCCTGCATTTCCTTTCCCTTCCTCTCCTTTATGCTAGTGCAGAATTGTGTGTTTCTGAGTGACTGTAAAGGATGTGATAGTCACAAGGGAACTCTGCTATTCCTAACAGCATTGAAGCCTCTCAGATTCATGGTGGGTATTTCTTGTTCATGTGCTTGGGGACGGACAGATGTTAGAGATCTACAGTTTGTACTCTCCATTAAGCCATGTGAAGAAGTCAGGTAGATCCAAATTAGTGCTAATTCAGTTCTTATTTACTTCCACTCAGATCTGGCACACAAAGACTCATTTGAGCAGTCTTTCTTGATATTATCAACAAATGATAGATAATAACTGCTGTAAGAAACAGAGTATACATGCTGTTAGATGATGAGCAAAGTCTTGAGTTTAAAAACATCCATTTCTGAATTTTGCTACCAAAATAGGCTCATCTACAATGATGCTTTGTTACTCTGGACGATATGCCCTACTTCTTGATATCCGGATGTAAGGAGGAACTTGTTTTCCAAGAAGACAGTTGAGCAGTGGACCCCAGGCTGCCCAGACAAATGATTCAGTCTCCATCCTTGGAGATTTTGAAGACCAGATAGCACAAAGCCATGAGCAACTATGTCTGACCTCAGAGCTGGCCCCATTTTAGACTAGGGAGAATCCAGATTTCCCTTTCAACCTGAATTATTCAGGGTCTTGGGAGAAGAGTGGGAGGAGACAGAGATCCTATTTCTAATGTTGTTAGCTGCAGTATGTACAAAAAAAGATACTGCTCTGAAGACCCAGACATATTTTCTGGCATAACTTTATTTTTTACTGGTCTAAAATACTTTTTTCCCATGTAATGCTTGTGATTTAGTGTTATTTCTGTCCCTACACTTAGTAGAAAGTCATGCAATTAACTGAGTCATCCACATTAGTCACTCCATTTTTATTGTGTGAAGAGATTTCCTTCCATTTTTCTTTGCTTATTTTGTTGTGACCCTTCTGAAATGAGAATTCTGAGATAGAAAGAAACGGCCAGTGAATCTGTGTTTACAATGCACTGGGGTTTAAATTAGTTTCTAAACTAATTAATTTCTGAACTCAGGAACTGATTTCTGAAGTGATCCTTCTCAGTAAGGATTTCTGCTTGTCCTTCTCAGTATATTTGGCTTTTGTTATGAAACTAGAACTCATAATCTTTGAATCCAAACCTAGTAGGATGATAACTTCTCTTTTTCTGGAATATACTTTCAAAGTAAATTTCACTTTTTTCCCTAAGTTGTCTACACCTGTTTTGTGAAATTGCATTTTAAGAATTGCTCAGACACATGATGATTATCTGTGCTGACTGAGTCAGTGAATCGAATGCACAGGGACACAACTGGAAGATTACAACATTAGAATGGCATGTTTGAACTCTCACACGTAGCACACTCACTTTGCTCTTCATACCATGATCATTTTGCTGGGGCAGCACAATATGTGTCATGTAGAAAGTATCAGTCATTTGGAATTCAAATGACAAACCTAATTCAGTGATTGATTGTGCTTTAGAGTAAGGAAACCATAAGTAACACCAGGAAGTACAGTTCTGCTGAATTTCTTGTTTATACACTCATAATTACGAGTGGGATTAAATGGAGATATGTGTGAATTTGTCATATGTAGGCCACATTCCTGTGTGTTAATGAGTCACCTTGAATCTGTAAGTGCACTCACTTTTAAACTATTGTTGTTATTCAGCGTGGTGCAGTCTGGTAAAATAGGTGAAGATCAAGAAGAACCAGTGAAATTATGCTTTCCCTAATGCAAAGGGTAGAATGTGTGGCAGTTTGATTTGGTTGACAGAAGGAAGAGGGAGTTTTGAGGGGTGTTTTTGTTTGGTTGGTTTTGCTCAGAGTAATGGGGACAGTTCCACAGAAAATGCCATTTGAGTTCAGTAATTGGTCACACGGCATTGAGACCTTGTCTTCCTTTCAAGCAGCTAGATTGAATGATAGCACAGTAGTACTGATATCAGTATCACTTTTGAAAGCAGCCAGTCCCATGAGCAAGACCTTTCAACCTGATTAAACTGAAGCTTTCTATAGTTTAGATGTTAATATTTGCGACCACCTCTGAACCATGATGCTATGCTTATTTGAGGACATGGTTTAATATAGCAACAAAAAAATCAATGCACTGTTTATCTTGAATCTAAACTGTTTCAAACAAGACATCAGACTTCCTGAACACAGTGATCCATGGTCTAAAATCTATGGATAGACTCCATTTGGTTTCTGGGCTTTTGGTTCACATCATGCATCTGAATTTTGACTTAAATAGTATTAGCATTCGTTCTCCTTTCTCTTGCACTTGTAATCAGAGAATTCTGATCATTACATGATCAGTTTAGCTTATAACATAAGGAGAACTTAGTTTGATTTTGTTATGTTCAATTGAAACGGTTCATTTCACAGATTCTGCCATGTGGTAGGACTTGGAGACTTGGTTCTGGGAGGTGCAGAAGGAAGCAGGCAGGCAGTAGGACAGCTATCCTCATTTGTCTTTCCCTTTTCTAGAGTTTTGTAGGTGATTCTTAATATTCCTCTTTTAACTAACAACAATAAATATTTCAGACTTTTTCTAGTTAAGCCAGGATTGTGTGGTACTGCTCAGTATGTCTGGATAGGGGCAGAGCCTGTTGTTACTGTGCTTTTTCCTCACAGTCTCAGATGGGTAGACATCTTCAATTTTTCCAATGCTCTGGAATCCATTAATTTCTTTGCATAGAGCTTATGTGGCTTTTCCCACTGAACATAAAGTTTATCAGAGGAAATTAGAAATGTGCTAAGAAGATCTTGACAAAGTTGCTCAGCTGATGACCCCACCATCGCTGAAGCTTCTCAGTGTGTGTGTGTGTGTGTGTATTTATTTGTAAGTCCCCATAAATATTTCTAGGCAGATGTGTCTCTTGTATATTACATTGGGAGTAATTTACAGATGTCTGGTAGATCAGTTTACTTTGTAGCCCCATATACTCTTTCACCAGATGACTTGAAGCCTGTTTTCAAAGTGATACTTGAGTACACAAAACAGAGAGAAGCTGCTTGCTATGTGGCTTGTATCAATACAAAGAATCAAAGGTATTTTTGGTTAATTACAAATGCTTAGCTGTAGAAGAATGAATTTCCAAAGAATCAGAAGTTGAATAAATGTATAATGGGTTATACAGGCTTCTGGCTGCAGATTGGGCTTTGCTATATGTATATTCTCTCATTTTCATTTGAGTGCAGAGAGAATACAGAGCTTTCTTTTTCTAGAGAGTGGCATTAAGAGTTAATTGGAAGTGAATCTACGAATAACACTTGATTTGTTTGTCATTGAGATAACACTAAGTCTATTAAACATCCATAGGAACATTAAAAAAGGAGTTATGGCTTAAAACAAAACTAAAGCCATACAGAAAATAGAGGAGGATTCTTTCCTTGAATGATCTGTTGTGTTTCTTTTTGTTTTATTTAACATGAACTTATTCCACAGTGATTGTTTTAGAAACAAATGTCAGTAATAAATATTAGCAGGTTGTACCCTGTGAAAATACAGTGCACTGAAATGGTAGAGTGCATCTGGAGCAGTAACCATCTTACACTTATTCCATTTGAGTTAAAAAAAAAAAAAAACAGTCCAAGCAAGGATGCTTTTTATGGCTAGGAACGGTTATCTTAACCATTGGCAGTGTGAAGACTTGCCAAACGTGTTGTTTGTCATTCCCATGCCTTCTCCACCCAGAGTCTAAAGAAAAACAGAAAAACCCCAAAATAAACAAGAGAACAGTTTGCAAAGAACCAGTTGTGTGGCTCAGGACTGTACCTCATCAGCGTAGCCACCAATGGCATTTTGCAGCAGATGCTGTGCAAATCAACTGTTTCAAGGGTAGCTAGCTATTTAAACATCTTATTACAGAGCTGAGTGTTTGCAACAGATCTCTAGATAGAACAGTTTTAAAAGTCTCTTTCAATAGTTCTGCCTTCAGTTCATCAATGAAATGACAGCGTACTCTGTTGGTGAAACCAAACTGTTTGTGGATTTCTCTATGCATAAAGATGATGCATCCCAGCTCTTCTCCATGAAAACATCCAAAAGGCCAAGATTAAATGCCTGATAGTCTTTTTATAACTTACTGTTAAAGGAAGAAAGCACAAGCAACCTTAGAGATGGAATCAGTCAGTGATTCTAGTCGTGTTGTACTTGGGATCTTTGTGACATATTTGTACTCCTTGGTGACGAGCCCATCTGAGAGCCCATATAATAAGTTCTAGCTGCAGCACTCAAAGCACATTCTCTTCTTGTTATTTGGGTTTTGTCATGGTATGCCTCTTTTGTGCAATTAAATCATCCCATTAAATTTCATCCAACTAAAGGGAGGGAAAGGGAGGATGAGGGTAAGGCTGCCTTTTTATACTGGATTTGTTTGGGAATCCTTGTCTTTGCAAATAATTTCATGGAGTCTAAAGTTAGACTAAACAGTGTATTTGAAATGTATAATTGTATGGAAGATTGCTTCTGCCTTGGTAAACAAAAAGGGGATAGAGTTGCTTTTTGTTTGATGTGCCTTCTAGCTTCACATAGTACATTTAATTCTTCCCAGAAAGTATTCTTATACTTATACAGCTCCTTTGAAGGTTTTCTTCAATGTCTGTATCCAAATTACAAAGTGGTTACTAGTCACACACACACACACAAATACACAAGAAGAGCTCACCACCAGACTTTCTGCTGTTGTTTAAAGCAAGCAAAACATTTATCCTGCTTTTCTGCCTAACAATTCAAAGCACAGCATGGTTTTATTAGTTGGTTGATTGCAGTTCTAAGTCCTTTCCCTTCTACTTCCCATCACTCCCTGTTTTTCTGTGAGGTTCATGCACCATCAGAGTCCTAGTGGGAATGAGAGCAGAGAGCGATGTTGTTGGGGAGCTTTGGGGGGTAGGGTTGTAGAGGGAAGGAGAAGGGATTTAATACCGATAGGGAAGAGGATCTTGGGCAGCAGTTTGGAGGGAGAGTTAAAAGATTAGACAATAAATTTACTTAACAGAGACTAATCTGCTGGGACTGAACTTCATATCCTGTTTTGGGATAATATATTTCCTTCTGTGCTCTGGAATGAATCTGTCATCTCAAGTCTAATAATGAGAGGCAGAGGATTTTTAATCTCTGACCCCCTTCCATATAATTTAATAAAGGCTGGTTTCTTTATTTTATTTGGAAGCTAACTTATTAAACTTGTTCTTGCTGCTCCTCTGAAAAACACGATGCAGGATTTGGCATTTTAAGGTTTTTTGAAAATGGAGTTGGGTTTTTATTTAATTGGGGACAATCATGTACTCACAAACTATTTGTTACAGCCCTCGTTTTGGAGCACAGTTGTTTATCTCTTAGCATCTCTGTTGAAATGCAGAGATGAGAAGCAGAGTCAGGCATGCTGTTTGCACATTCTTGGCTCTGCATTGTCACTGGATTCCATCAGACTAGGGTAGACAGAGGCGGGAGACCTAAAGCTGGCGTGTGACTTTCTGTATCAGGGAATGATTGTTATGTGGGAAGCTGAGTGGGGTTTCAAATGTGGTAACCACATGCATAATTAGTTATAAAATCACAAAAGTTGTCCTCCTCCCTCCAGCCGGCTGTTTCTCATGTGGCAGTGATTACAGCTGCTGGGGAAATGCCACATCAGTGACCTGACACATTGACTTGGCCAAGCCACTCGGTCCTCTGCAATTTGTTGGAAAAAAAGCTTTCCTTGACTCTTGGGGAGCCCCAAAACATGTTTTGATTATAAATCAGCTTGTGGGCCTGTGAAAAGTCGTTATTCCCAAGGAACGTGGTGGCAGGTCATGCTGAGATCTTTTTTCCTTGCTACATCTGATTCAAGAAGAGTCGGTAAAATATAGCAAAGTACAAGGTTGACCTTCCAACTGCAAACTTGGAAACGAAATACACCAGGAAAAAAAAAAAAAAAAATCTCTATATTTCAGAGGTTTGTCTGAAATTGAGGTCTGGGGTGTTAAGGACTGGCATCTCTAAGGACCTCTGTCCAGTGGCCATCAAGATTCTTCAGTGTAAGATCACAGACACGTATCTGTGCTATTCAAAGCACTTCTGAGATTCTGCTTCTTCTATAAGGCAATTTACTGTGCTCTTTCTATAAAAAAACCTTTTCATATAACTTATTTTTAGCTTTAGAATTTTTTCTTTGGGGGGGGGGGGGTTGGTATTATAATCGGACCAAATGTGACAGGGTATGAATTTCAGATCTTTCACAGTGGATTTTAGAAACTGAATTAGAGAGAGTAATGTAGGCCTTAGAAGTAGCCACGCAATCAAAGTCTTACATTTCTGTCAAAATTAAAAGTATAGTCTTGATAGTGGTTAAGAACTTCTCTTTTTTCACACTTTCCAGAAGCTCACACCTAAGCTGGCATCTCTCAAACCTAAGTGTTGCAATAGTAATATTATTTTTAATCTTCGAAGTCGCTGTATCCCATCTACAGTTAATGTTCTGTGTACTTAGATTTGCTCTGTAGATAATGCTGAAGGTGTGAGAGTTTGAGCACCTTGTAGTGTGAACGCACAGTTTCTGCAGGGTGCCATTCAATCCTTTTCCAAAAAGTGCTTTAGAAAACCCAAGCAGAGCTAATACAACACATTATTCTGAGTTAAAATTACCAGTATTCACATAAAGGCCAATCCTTTCTTTTAGAGAGAAATGGAAATTCTGCATAGTCATATGCTGGAATCCAGATCTCAGCAAAGCCAGTGATGGAGTTGCAATAACTGAGGTAGAACTTTGCTACTTCATACTAACCGTTCAGTGTGAGCTTTGCATGAACAGGCGTGGCTCTTCTATGATTTTATAGGTGAATTAACTGTGGTTGTCACAGGATTAGAAATTTAACATAATCTCATATTTGGAAAGAGAATCAGTGGAGGGATGTCAGTCCACTGGGAAATGTGAACAAAACAGGAATATTTTGTTACAATCGCTGATTTCCATAGTAACAGCAAGTCATAGACTCATCAGATTCTCCAATCTCTTTTATATCCTACTGTTACCTTGTTGTTGAACAGCTTTCCTCCTCAGATCAAAACCCAATAACTCTTATTTTCCATTAGCTGTAACAGGTCCAGTAATTAGAACAGTAAATTTTGTCCAGTAAATAGAGCATGTACTTAGCTGTGATACTGCTGTTTTTACAGCAGAAGAAAAATGGTGCCAATGGTAGGTTTAGAACTGATAGTAGTATTATGGTGTAATTTAAACAGCAATTACTAAAAAAATAAATACTGTTTTGCTTCATCTTGATGAATTACATATCAGGGATGCCTCTACTATGTAGCATTTTGTCTTCAGAGAGACTTTTATTAAAACCTTTTCTGTACAAAGTATGCTCGTTCCTTCACTTTGATTGTACAAGTGGAAGAAAACACAAACAGTTGAAAATTGACTCTTCATGAGTGTTAATGGGAACAAAAGCACAGGTTGAAAGATGGCATTTTTTCATTGGGAAAGGTGATTTTCTGTAGCATAGGGACAAGAACACTGCATTAGAACATCTGGAATGTTTGGTTTATCCCCATTAATCTTGCAAGTCAATCTTGTGACTTCTGCGGATTTATTTTTCCCCTCTTTTTAGCACTCTGAGTCATTAAATTGTCTGCTTCATTATACACATTAGTACATCACACTCCATAAATCTAAATAGTAACTGCTATTCTCATGAATGTAGCTATTAATTCTGGATTTGTTGTCTGACTGTCTGAATTCATATTCTATACCCCTCCCATTTTTTTCTAAGGTTCCCAAGTTATCTGTTTGCTTAGTAACAAAGACCTAAAGCCACATCAGTGACTTCAAGGTGGTCTGATGCCTCCTTAGAAGTAGACAGACTTTTAAATCACTTTTGTGAATAATTCTTTGAATGGTTGCTAGGTGGTAAACTTAGTTTTCACACAATTTCTTATTAAAGTAAAAGGTCACAGGTGGAATGGGAAGTGAGGCACCCTGTTTCAACCCTGCGAGTTGTCTCTCCAGGTCAGGTCCAAGGGGCTTTTAACTGGGCTCCTGGGGCAGGTGCTGGTGTAGTTTGTGCTTGTTCTGTGAGTAAATAAATGACTTCAGTCTCCAGGACTGTCTCCAGGGCCTTACAACAACGCTATAAATTCTTATTATCCACACAAAATCAAAACCTATTTTTAAAGAAAAATCAGATCCTTTTTTTTCCCCTGCCTTAAATTCCCTTAAGGCACAAGAAGCCAAGCAAAACTGCCTTAAATCTTAGAGGCTTCAAGCAGATTTTATTCTGCCTCTTTCCTTGGTCTTCTGTAGTTCATTGGGTAACACACTGAAGCACATGGGGTTTTTGAAGAGAAACAAATACGAATGACTGATATACCCTAGAAATACTATGAAGGTCTTAAGGAATGTAGTTGGGAATGTATTTTTGTGAACTAGGTTGTCATTTTAGCATTAAGAAGGTTCTTTTGACTGATTCTAGAGCAGAAAAGAGGGAAATGGTTATGCTTGATGGGTTTCCTTTTGCTAGGAAGTAAAAGACGCAGGGTAGGCTGATGTCTTCCTGCTGCTAGATGTCACTATGAAAACATTGTCTTTGTAAGACACAGTTTTGGGTTATTCTAAAGTTAGTTGAACTGTTTAAATAGCAATAAATCATTCTTCAGGCTGAGTGGAATTAAAAGAGGTCATGGGCTAAACTGCAAGTACTGCAAGGGTAAACTATTTGAATATCTTTACAAACATTTTCTTCCATGTTTATATTTGTTGTATACTGGGTGTGGTGGAGCTGAAGAGGTTTTAACATTTTGATCTCCAAGTCTAGAGTTTTAAATAAATCTCAAAGACTGAGAAAGATTGTTACTCATTTCACTAATGCCACTGGGAAAGGATTTTTCTGGTGATAGTTACTATCCACACACTGTATACCTCCTGGTATTATGGCCAGAGAGATCCTAGTTACCTTGATCTTTTATGGTTTTTTGTACCTAACAAAGTTACTTAAAAGGAGCAGTTTTCTCACCAACATCCTTTCATAATTCTCTGGCAATGTGGCAAAGAGCCTAGTGTAAAATCTATTAGGCCCAAGAATTAGGGAGGTTTATCTATGCCACATGAAATTGCCCCATTTCAACAGATGGCTGCTGAACATTCACTTTCTTGGAATAATAAATAAATATATATATTTTTAAAATTCCAATCTGAAAACTGATCTGAAACAGTATTAAATGCATGGTTGCTTCGTTTTGTGTTAGTTCACCTATGTTTGTGGCAGTATTTACAGTGCCTGCCACATCTAGAGCACTCTAAACTTAATTGCAATCAAGGCACAATATTCAGAGTGTGATTTCTTATTTGAATCATAGAATAAATGGTTTGTGGTTGTGTTCAATAGATAAATAGGACTGTTAGTTCTGTGAGCAGTAACTATTGCATGAGAGGCTCTGTTCCTCGTGTTCTCTTTCTTGAACTTCTCATCGCATGCACAGAGAGATGGGATGGAAGAATGTAGCTGCAAGTTTTGAAAGCATAGAGAGTCTAACCTTGTTTTTGTTGAAACTCTTAGCCATCTAGTCTGGCTTGGCTTTCTTCATTGAACTCTTCCAAATCTTTTATGTGACCTCTGCATGGACTTGATTTGCATTATTTTTGTTAAAACAGTATTGTGTGTTATAGCAATAATGGGAAACACAGTGCAGGGGATAAATAGTAACTTAGGGAAGGGAAGGAAAGAACAAAGCTATGGCCAACAGTGCAAAGCAGGCAGATGATAGACTTTTTTGTTGTTGTTGTTGCAAACATTTTGAATTAGGAAAAAAAAGAGAAGTAAACATAAATAGCATGTAACTTCATGAAGTTGCTGTAGACATTAGATTACTTCATCTCTTAGTTTAGTTCTGCAGTGAATATCTACTGAACAATGATCATGCTTTCTGTGAGAACTGCCTGAAAAATATTACAGTTTTGAATATTTCAGTCACTAGTATGAAAAAAGATGCTTTTAGTTGCTTTAACATGGGGAAAATATGTGTTTGTTTCATACATTCACAACTACAGGAGGCAATACATTTCTCTGAAATAACACAGCTGAAAAACTTGATAGAAAGTATCCCATTGTGGTTCACCTTCAAGTTTATCAAATAGAAATTATAACCAAAGTCGTACTTTCCAGCAGGCTTCAAAGATGTGATATCTGTGCAGCGTAGGAAAAGTTGCAGTGCATCTATGTCTGTTGCTCAGGCTCCTGCATACAGCTTTATATAGGTACAGTTGATGTACTAGAAAATATAGTTGCTAGAAAAGTTATTAAAACATTGGCTAATATTTTAGAGCCTTAAGTTTATTTTTCCAAGGGTTTTACCTTTCGTTTATCCCAGAACATTTCTTTAACAAACTGGGTGGTGAAAATACCATATTACATTTGAATGATGGTACATTGGACCCAGCTTTCTCCAACATGTGAAGTACAAAATGGAAGTGTGTGGGCACTGAGTCGGAGAAGTGTAGACGTGGCTGCATGACCTGAGCTTAGTTTTTTGATCCACATGTTGATGTCCTGACAGGCATGCTGAGGCTGAGTTTCCATCATTGCTGGAGTAGTAGGGGGTGCCATTCTGCCTACAAAACCCCAGATGAGCCAGTGGTGTATTTTGTATTGTGATGGTTTGATAAAGCAATTTCTGTAGCTAGATCTGAGCTTTGTTTAGTGGGATAAATAAGGTTGGGAACTGGGAAGGGCAAGGTGAAGACAGAGCAAAGCTGCTTCCTTCACTGACAGAATGGAAAATATTAGAGGAATCTAAGTACTATTTTGCATACACATTGTTGTACATGAATCTCATATACTTCTTTGCAAGAAGCATGGGGTTTTTTTTCCTTTGGCATGGCAAGCCAAATCACAAATCATTATCTGTGAAATTCCACATACTCTCAGTTTATTCGGGCACTGTGGGTAAGAAAACATTGTGTTTTGTTCAGAGTGACATTTCTACTAGTAAAATTATATATTTGTTATGACACAGACAATACAATAGTACAAATAATACTACAAATAGAGTATTCTTCTATATTTAAGTGTTCTAATTACAGAAGCAAACACAAAATACATTCAAATGCTATTCTTAACTCTACCAGTTTCCAAAGACACTATATGACAGTCCATTTTAAAAATGGCTATGACAAAGGATACACGCGGAATACCTTTCTTAAGCTCAACCAAGATGATATAGAAGCCTTAATTTGAAACTTCAAAGAAGAGGTGTTCACGTTACACAATTATTGTAGCTGTGAACACTTGTGTGAAGAACAGATGCCAATCTGAATTGGAAAATGCCTGAAGACAAACACTAAAAAAAAAAAAAAAAAAGAACTGTGATAATTTGTTCTGAGAACCTAATTTTAAAGCTGTTCTGATTTTTGGCCATGAAATCATTCCCAGGCTCCAGCTAGAATGATGTTTGGATTAAATTTCTAATATTTGAAGTACTTGATGAAATACTTTCAGCGTTTAACAATGTCAGTGTCAAAACTCTTATTTATGGAATGTAGTTGGTAATTTTTTTTGTTCTGTTTGATAATCTGAGGGTATAGAAATGAAATATATCAGAAAATGTATTTGTTGTCAGCGTTGTTAGGAACCTTTATGAGCTACTGCAATGGAACCGTTTGTTCTTGAGAGTGAAAGAGTCCAGTCATCGCAGAGCATGACGTCTGAAGAATGTGCCAATTTAAAGCTGTGGATATGGTGGCTTCCGTTTTCATTGTTTAGCCTCAGGAAGCAGAATTATCTCTGGAGTAGAGTAAGACCTTAAAAATATGCTAGTTTATGGCTTTTGGATTTTGTTTTCTTTAATTTGCACCCTGGGTGCCGGCAGCAGCCGTGAGTAATGAGTCTGTCCATATTTCAGTAGTGGATGAAAACTGTTAGCCCTGCAGTTGATCAGATGTCCTCAGCAGCCTACAGTACTGTAATGAGACTTCATTTGAGTTCATTACCAGGAAAGGATCCCCCCAGCATTTTACTGGCAGAAAAGAAGTGGCAGTACAACAGCAAGTCAGGGTCGTTGTTTTTTTTTAAGTGGCTGCAGGAGGCCACTGCTGCTCCAGAAATAGGCTGCTCTGTCCTGGTCATTGGAAATGGCCTGCTTTAATCTGCTTCTGCTCAGCAGCATCTGAAAGGGAGGAGAATCAGTGGGGATTTGGTGGAGGACTGATGCCTGCTGTCTCCATCTTTCTCTCTTAGTCACCACGAAAGCAACGGGGCGCACAAGGCTCCATGGCAGCCAAGGGATGGGGGAGCATACATCTGGACCACTAATCTTGTTTCAAAAGGATACCAGTTCATGCTTAAAGCAGCTAATGAAAACAGTTGACAAAGTGGACAGAGATACAGTCAGTATTGGGCCAAGATGGTCAGTGATCAACAGAGGATGCTGGCTCATGTCCACGCCACTCGCTCCTGGAGTGAAAGATCTGGGAGTGCAAGTTTGCCTTACTACACTTTAACAATTCCAGTATGACATTGATCTTCAGTGAGATTGAAGTTCAATGATCTTAATGCTTTCCTTTAAGGATTTTATTGTTTGAATCTTGCAGTACCTTGTTAAAAAGAAAATTTCAGGTGAGTAACCTGCTCTACCATCTCATTTGCAAAGGCTGTGGTACTCCTAGCTATGTACTCAGAGCTTTTGGAAGCTTATCTGTTCCACTCTGATTTCACAGAGAATAACATTACTCAGTTACAACTGAAAATTCAAAAGCCAAGAAAAAAAACACTATTTTTTTTTTTTACTATTTTTTTAACAGGGAAAGGTCCAAAGAGACAATCAGAGGGTAACTGTTTGGAGAGTGAGGTATTAATTTCATATTGCCAGAGTTGCTGCTTAGGAAAGGTATAAGAAATGGAACGAAAGCAGCTTTTCAAAAAATCCCACCAGCTTCTGGCTTGCTTTTGCATAAGATTTGGAAAGAAATTTGAGTTTATTCATAAGTCAAGTTTATTTCTTGCAAGAACAAGAAAAAACTTAATGAAAAGGAGCACTGAACTTGTGAAATGCTGACAGGTTTTATTGGAAGGTTCCAGCCCTGCAGGGGTACAATCCTTCCCATCTGGCATAAGGTCCTCAGCTCCATCTATTCCTAAAGACCATGAAAGCGTTTAACTGATACAAAGTATTGTTTTGGAAGAACAAAATGTTGGAGCTTTTCTAATACAAGAAAGGGAAGGAAGAGGAGGCAGTGGAGCTGTGGATCTCAACTGTCATTTTCCAATGAGAAAAGTTTGCTTCAGCATTTTTACCAGAGTGCATTACCCCACATAATTTCTCAAGCTTTTTATAGCTTAACTGATGATGTTCTCATTTTGTGTGTAATCTTTTGCGGTCCAAGACATTAGTTTCAGTGATGACTTTGCAGAAAACATAGGATATCATGTTGGCTGGGATTCCCTTCCCTGGAGGTATGAGACATTTGTGTTAGGTGAGAGAGGGTAGAGAGTTTGCAGCTTTTCCTGGCCGTGGTTCAGTGCGTTTCTGTATTTGTTGTGACTGTGACAAAAGCTTTTTATTTAGTCTTTGCATTAAATGCTTCTTGCTTTTCTTATTGGCATTAGCGAAAGTTAAGAGCATTTTATATCCCCAGAGAGTTTACATCTTTTTTACTAGCATATCTCCACATGGTAGAAAACTTTGATTAATAATAGCTATAGCAGGGGAATACAAGGGCTGAGAGATTTGCAGTTTATTTAGGAGAGAGCAAGATTTAGGATATCAGTTGCTAATCTGGCCACTGCTACAGGAACAGAGTAATCTATATTTAAGTTACTTTTCCTGAGTATGATATGAAAAGGAAGAAATCAATTTATATGCCAGACAAATGTGAGCATGTTATTTTGATATGTTGTCATGGAAATGTTTTAAGAGACCAAACTTAGTTAATAATACATAATGTTGTAGGTAATGCATTAGTTAAATCAATGAGTTATACAGGTCAATGAACTGAAACTGGTGTTAGAAGGAATTGAACAGAAAATCAATAATTTAAGATGCACTGTATGTATTTTATGAAGCTGAAGATAGGCAGAAGAAGAGATGGATAAATACAGTCTGATGGAGAGAAGGAAATGAAGAGAGACAGATGATTTGTGTAATTCATCCAGCTGTCACTTACAGTAAATATGAAAATCTGTTCTCTGTCCTAGATGAGCCTTCTTTCCTTGTAAGTTAACTTCTGCTCCACCTTTTATTCCTCTCAAATTTTTTTTTTTAAGTTTAAAGCCTAAGGAATTTAAAAATCCCTGTGTAAACTAGGTGCTTTTAAACAACTTCTTTGTTCAATTGTGGGAAGTACACCTTGTCAGCTTCTTTTCCTTCACTCATGTCTCTTAAGGAGATGTTTTTCAGCTCTTTTCAAAGGGAGCATGGATTAATATAGGATTTGTTGAGCATCACGTTTCACCATGTGGAGGAGCAGGCTGAGTCTTGGTGCAGGAGGGCATTTCTTAATGCACGTCATGTGGGTACTAGAGGTTTATAACAAGTCAAAGACTCCAAAACCTTACGCTACGTAACACTGACTATAAAGCAATCAAGTATGCTGTATCTGTAGAGCTTCTGGATTTACCCTAAAACAATTTTACTTGTTCTTCCCTGACTGCTTTGAACAGAAACACTCAGTAACTGAAATATATAAACTGCTTATGACACCAGTACAGAATCTTCCCCTCCCCCCAATAAATACAATGTTTAAAATGTAATATTTACCTACCTACAGCAGTCAGGGCATTTGAAGTCTTGCCCAGTGAAATTAAACTATGGTTAAAGTACCTGGGAGACCACAATGTTCTTCAGGGTTTCTCAGGAAACATCAGTGAAGCCACATGGAGCAGATCAAGTGCTAAATGTTTACCCTTCAAAGGGGTTCTGTGGAGCAGCTATAGAGTGTCAGGTCTTGCAGACTATTTTTTATGAACTGCTTGTTTAGGTAAGCACTGAGAGATTTTCTGCTGTAGTCTGCACATCCAACTTTGGATACCAGGGGTCATATTAAAAACCGTTTCCTTCCTTCCCAAAGGAACTATGCTACCTATAAAACCCTGTTTACCATTGGGCCATGATCAACATTTCCCCAGAAGAGAGGCTTTCTCATAGCCTATAAAGGAAGTGCAGCATAGTATGAATGTGCTCACAGTATCAATGTGAGAAGATGGAAACAAGGAAAAAATGGGGTTTATCCTGAGATTTCCCATTTGATTTTTGTTTGTTTTGATTCCTTTTTTGTTTGCCTCTTAGCTAGTAATGGATGGGGTGAGATAATATCCATGCTGTGATTTTCAGTGGAGAATAACACTAACAGTCAGGTTTGTACATATTTTCAGGGGAACTTTTTAAAATTTTTTGTTAACCTATGTCCCGATTCATGTGCCAATAGAGAACACCCATATAAAAGTCAGTTGTTGTTTTTTTACTATCAGAGCATCCACATGTTTTGTTTCCTGCAGGACATTCCTCCCCTCTTCCCACCCTAGGATGTTACTGCCTAACCTGGGCTACTGTGAACTTCATGTATGGCACTACTGAGATATTTTATGTGGTGGTAATGTGGAAAGAAAAGTCATGTCAGTGAGTGAGGTTGAGAAAAAACATGTTTGCTCCAAGAAAGTATCATGAGGTAGATGTGTTTGTTCTAGACTTGAGGAGAAGATAACTAAACATCAGGCTTACTCTATCACATGCCATAATAATTCACACCTCCACTACCTGCGTGGAGAAGTTTTAATGAGGATCTCATCCCCACATGTTCAGATACTGTGCATTCTTTCTGTCTTAGTAATGTGCTGCATTGACTGCATTTAAGGACAGAGCCTCCCCATGTCATTTCAGCTTCACTCATTGTTTGGCATAATAAGTTTGGCATAGTAATTCTGACATCTTCTTGTTCTTTGTTAAAGTATTGAGACTTTTACAGATGATTGTTGGGTGTTGCACTTGGGGAAATGGTCTAGTGGTTGATAGGCCTGGGATGAAGGCTGGACTCGATCTTAAAGGTCTCTTCCAACTGAAACAATTCTGTGATTCTATGATCTAGACTCTCAAAACCAACAAATACCACAGTGTTATGTTAAAAGTATGATTCAAAATGCAAGAGGTTTTTTGTTTTATTTATGATTCCCAAAACTGGTATTATTTACAAAGTGCCCACCATTTAGGTAGTTGAGATGAGATTAATCATATTTCTCTGTGCTGAATTTCAGCAACTTGTTAGAAAGAAATGACATCAACAGCTCTCAAGCTTAACTCTACAGTTTAAGATCCGTTTCTCCTATGACTTCCCAATAAATAGCAAAAAAATCTACCAGAGTTCTAGTTCAAAGGACAAAGCATATGAGTAGGGAAAAAAGTCTTTGCTAAAGGCAAACATTTTATATTTTACCAAGAAGCTTGTGCAAATAGCAGTAATTATTAAGAACATGGCTTTTGTCTCACATGGCATTTGTGAAGCTGAAAACTAAAAGACAAGGCAGTGTGTTTTATAAGAAATAGACACCAGAGGTTCAGACCTATTGACTATGTTAGATTTCTTCAGCAGTAGCATTTTTGCCCTTCATTCCAATGTTGCTAGCCCCTGTAAAATGAAAATAACAAGCTACAAGGCATCACAGAATGACAAATGAGATGGTGCCACCTTTCTTGCAACCAGGTGCCAGAAAACACAAGGGGCTTGATTATTTGGCAAGTGTAATTTAACACACTGCTTATTTTGAAAACTTAGACTCTAGAAACTTTCTACAGGTGTTGCTTTGAAGCAGAGTATTTTGTAAGCAGAAATACAAATAGTCCTGCTAAATGGCTTTGGTTTTTTTTTTTTTAATCGTTTGTGATTGGTGTGCATTTGAAAAATGTAAAAGTATCCCATGTGAACTGTTAGGCCAGAGGTATTAGAGCATCACTGCTTGGACTCAAAGACAACAGACAAGCAGATCAGTTTCTGCATGTGTTTTTGGAAAGGTTTGAAGAGTTTGGAAGTTAGTGGAAACAGCATCTGTCAACTATTATTGTAGTGTTGCTCTTCCTGCTTTAGCAAGCTGTCAACCAGTAAATTGTCAGAAAATCAGGCAAATGTATTTCTGTATACAGGCCTTGTTAAGTGGTGGTGGCCTATTTGTGTCTTTTCTTGGCAATGACATTGTAGGTTTATGTGAAAAATCCAATCAACCTACTACTTCACTGAAAGGCATCAAGTTAGGACAACTGGAAATACTTGCTTTCTGCTATAATAAATATTTAATAACTCTACTGTAAATAAGAACCAGTTGCAAAACAGAATTTAGTAGCAGGATACTTCAGATTTCTCTGAAGTGAGCTAAATGCTCCTTTTAGCAGTTAAGCTTTTATAGATGTCAGCTGAGGAGAGTGAACAAACATCTTCATAATTTATTTATCACAAGCGAAAGCTGATTTGCCACTTCTTCATCTGTATAGTTACGTTCATTTAACTACCCCTGTAACGTCCACTTCAAAGAAAATAATAAGCTGAGATCCTAAACTTCTTTAGAGGTGCTTTTCTTCTTTTCTTTCTTCTTCTTTTCTTCTTTCAAGACACAACTTATGCACAAGACTCTAATAAAGGAAAGACACTGTCTTACAGGTTTTTTTGAGGAAATGCCCTTTTTTCTGTGAATTTGCATATCATGTTGTTTATGTTGAAGTTATCCATAAATACAGCAAGAAGTTGTTATGTTTGTATATGTATCTTCTTTAGAGGTTACAACCTCCCAATTTTCAAACTAGACATTTACAAGAAGAGCTATTGAAGAAGAGGAGCTTGCCTCAGTCTTTTGGATAGACCATTTTACGACGTCTTTGAGAAACTTTTTCACCTTATGTAACTCAAAAGTGTTTTTAAATTCTGGGATTTTAAGACTGAGTGGAGATTGCTAACTGCAAGGGGAATCAGAGAAAAAGCAACTTAAAAACAAAAGGGATAGAGGGAGGCCTCAAACTGTTCCCTACTCTTTTGTTCCCTCCTAGATTCCGAGTTGGTACTGCAACAAAATTTTTCTTCTGAGCTTAAAGCTTACTTGAGGAAGAAGTGGAAAAATTTCCTTCCTTTATATGAGCTTTGACTTTCTTAGGATCACTCAGCTGCTAGGTTGTGCTGTGCACTGCTTGAAAAGAAGCAGAAATTGCAAGATAAGATCAACTGCTCACCTGGGGAGATTTGCAGAAGTTTCATATTTGAAGCACATGTTCCAAATGCTAGTCAGGGATGGATAGTATTAAATTCCTACATCTGGCACAGAACTGCTTGCTTTTATGTTGGTTTCTTTTCTTGTTTTATTGTTTAAAAGGATAATAAAACCTTACAATAATATCTCACAATCAGTATAGCATATCTCCAGGCACCTTTTGCATGTTGAATTTGCCAAGAAGAACATACGTCCTAGTTTATTTTGCCTACAGAAATGTTGAAGGCTTGCATCTGGATCCCTTTGGAAATAGATTTATGATTTGTACTAGTGCAAAAAAGGAAGAGGAAAATATTCCACACTGGATGAATATATGGTAATTCATTTTGGCTGGGTGGTAAACAGAATTAATTAGCCAAGCAAAAAATCATGTTTTGGCATAGCTTCAGCTGCTGCATGTTGCTGTAAATGTTTCGAAGCCAAGGCTCCAGCCATTTTCATTTAGCATTAATATTATTTCACTGACTTATGTTTGTTCTGGGTGTACTGAAGATGATATAGAAAATAAACTCAAAATTCATCTCAAACTCTTAGTTTTTCAGTATATTTTAAAGCAACTTTTAGCTTTGCTTCACACGTACTGATTTTCACTGCTTGTTTTTAGGGTTGCATGAAATGCACTAAGAGTAAGGACAAGAATTGAACAAAGACTGTTCAGGTGTCTTCATGAGAGCTTTCTCTTCAGAATTCTTTCCAAATAAACCTACTTTGTTTCCACTATTGCCTTTTTATTCTTAAATCTAATAGGATGAAGTGATGATATCAATGGACTATTTATTTTGCGTGTTTATTCATCGCTGTCAAATGTGTGTTAGCTGGATAAGTATCACTGTGTGTGTGCCCTGTTCATACATTCCTCTAGATATCTGCTGTTGGCCACTGTAAGAGAGGGATGTTTGAGCTCAGTAAAGCTTTTCCTAACTCCATGCATCACACACCATTCTTATATTTCGACTTCTGCTCTACATTTCTTTCACCTGTTCAAATTCCATTATAATTTTTGAAAGCAACTGCTTCCTTAGGAATCTGAAGGAATCAATATCCATCTACTTTCAGAAAATCTAAGTCAAAATGCTTCCAGCTGGTGATTGTAAGATATTTTCTTCTCTCCCCTTATGCTTAGATGGCTGAGGTTAGTCTTTCCTACAGATATCCTTTAATCCTACCATTAGTCTGATGCTGTGACTTTTAGAACACTGTAAGGAGGAAGTTCTTCTGAAGGTGTCAGAATGTTGTCCCTTGACTGTCTAGATGAAGTTTCCAGTAGGATAAAAGCCATGTTTTGACTAGTAAGATTTGGTCCTATTTGCATGTTCTGATATCCTTTTCTACTGAAGCCAGAAGCTTCACAGTGATTACGTGAACTTTTCCGTCCCTCTTATCCTGCCTCTTGTCAGGCCTATTCAGTACATGGCTCACGTGATTTTACGTATCTTGTTTTATGTAGAATTACAGCTCTGTCAGCTTGACTTAACCTTAGATGTTTAGGTCTAGAATAGTTGTGTATGAGTTTATTTTTCATGAATGCATTGTAAACTAGTCCATATTACTAAGGTTTGTTTTACTCTTTTGTTATAGTTGAATTATCTGAAAACATTCCAGGAATATGCTGCCTTTCCTAACAGAGTTCTCATTACTAATCCATTCGTTTTTGTTTTCTGTCAGCAAACGATCATTCACTTACTAATATAATGAACCATTTTAAGAGAGTTTTCTTGTTTGTCTTCTGTTAGTGTTGGTCTTAATGAGTTGGCTGATTCAGTCTCATAACTCTGTGCAAATTGTTCCCATCAAATGATGTTTTTAAGCTATGACAATGCTAAACCCAACTAATTGTTTCTGGAATGTTTTATAGCATAGTTATAGAGACAATCTTGATAAACGATGTAAGTCTAAGTAAAGCACACAGACATAATACTGCATCACTGTATTTCAGAAGTCGTTAGTGCGGTTTGAAAAGTGCCACTCCAAGTTAGAGACGTCAGCAAATTTAAGGGGAAACCAGAAGAAAATCTATGTTAAAATCTTGGTTTAATTTAAAAGTTAAGGCTGAAAAGTGTACAACTGAAATTTTCTTTTCCTTGTATTACACCCATTGATGACTGTCATGAGAGCAGTAGGCTAGACATGGGATTAAAGTGGTCTTAGTTATTAAGTAATGTACAAACTACTATACTGCAGCTCTACTCTTTCTTTAATGTGCTGGCTTGAACTATAAACTTGAGAATTCTTACACTTTGAAGACATTTTACTAAACAAATATTCATATTAGGAGTTACAGAATGGAAACTACAGCCTATACAGTACTTATAGTTTTTCAAGGACTGAATTTCATATAAAATGCGATTTTTCATAGAAAGACATACATTTCTTTCTTTTAGAAAGAAATATTTTCCTACTAAACCTTCTGATACAGACATGCATTTTCATTAAATATGCTTTGCACAGGTAATATGCATGTCAAAGTGTGAGATTGTCTCTTGAAATAATGCTCCAATTTGCCATAGGAAGTAATTATTCTGACTACAAATTGTGTTACTTCCTCATCCTAAATTAATCCAAAATGAAATCTAGACAATTCATTAAGGAAATAAAGCATTGGATTAATTCCATTGTGTTCCAACATTATGGAAAGACACATCTTGGAACTGGAATTGATTGAAGTATTTTAGACTGCGTATGTTGACAGTGATATCAGATCATATTTCTGTAGTTGCTAAGATGTATCAGTTTATATGAAGCTGCCAGCAAGATCCTGTGAGGGACATTTGCATATCAATCAGCCTTTCCTAGATTCTGATCTTGAATGTTCCTTTCCTATTGTGGAACAAAGGGTCATGATTATGAAGCCTTGTCCATGACTAAATTGTTTTAATCAGGACATTATATGTTGCCATTTTCATGGTGTGGTCCTCTCAAGGTCCCTGGAGAAACACTTTTGATCCAGTTTGTCTATGATATAAATCTCTTCTAGTGCTTGAATGACTTTCTTAATGAGAAGTAGATCAGACTTTACAAGAGCTGTCAGCCATCTTATTAGTGTACATTTGGTGAATGCATACCCAGAACTTGCATAAGGTTCTCCCATATTGAAAATGATGGGAGGTAAAGAACTTGGAGATGTCATTTCTATCTTTTCAATACTGTGCTGTCTAGTGCATCCCTAAGTATCCTTAAGCTTTGCAATTTATGAACAGTGAGTGTGAGAAGAGTTTGTGAAGATGTACAAACCTCATTTTGGTTCCACAACATACATTTGTCTTCCCAACTTCTTCAGTAACAAGGTCATTCATTGGAAAACTTAAAAAGACAGAAAACTCCTGTGGCTTGGCATACTTGAGATCTTGTCTCTACACAACAGAAAGGAAACACTCATGCCAGGTAGATCTGAGCTTGTCAGAATACTTCCACACTGTCATTAATATGGTAAAATTACTTGGCAATTTTGATAAATAGTTATTACATAAAAAAGTGGCTCCTCAAATGCTTTATTGATCATTGGTTAACCAGGGCTATGCCATCTGTCATAAAGAAACTTTAAAGAGAAATCGAGCAGATCTTATGCCTCTCTCCATTAGGAACCAATATCAATTGGTTCAGGAAGAGTATTCAGGGTCATTAGCTGCTGTTATAGCTGAAGCACTACTGTGTGCCTCATGCATCAGAGTTAATGATGCCTATGGTTTTGTGTTTGCATCCAAAGTGTTTTCAAAAGTTGGGCTTTCTCTTTTTTCTTCTGTGAAATCATCTGTTGAAAGGAGAAACTTTATGAGAGCTGTTTACTTATGAATTTAGGAAATAAAGATCTTTGTCTTTCTCATATAAAATAATCTCCAAATCATCAGCGGAAGAACAAGAAATTGTTCTGACTTGGTGATTTTACTTTGCTGTTAGAGATTTTTTTTTAATGAGTGGAGTGTATATTTTAGTCAATTTTCTTTGACTACTCAAAGTGGAGAGCCCCGAGGTGCGTTTTGTTTGTCAGATATGACCCACCAAGCAAGGGTTAAACATAGTCCTTGAAAACTGTTTCATAAAACCACGTGCCAAGTGTTCCTAAAGTGAAAGGCATGTGAGAAAACAGGTCATAAATCACTGTGTTTCTAGAAGATGAAGTCTCTGGTATCTATTATTTACTCACCATTTTGATTTGCCAGTAGGGAAGCTCCTTGTCAGGATAAATACTGTAATTATAGTGATAACATACTCGGAGCTGCAGCGTCCACCAGTGGGGTACAGCTAAGAGAACCAGCATCCAGGTAACGTGCTTCCAAATACAAAGGTGAGCATTTGCCTGTTAGTAATTTCTTCTCTCATGGGGAATCATATATAAACCATTGAAGAAAAAAACTAAAAGCAAAGAAAGGAAAAGGAAAGGGAAGAAGAATTGTGTCTCAGGGAAGAGTTGATAGGGGTTTTTTCCTCATTTCTTTAATAACAAAAAAGTACAAACAGGTGTTTTTTCCTTTCTTAGAAAAGAGCTTCTGACAAAAGGTTTTTAATTTCTAAAGACATCTTTTATATGCATCTATATAGAGGCATGCATGGGTTTTTTGGTGTGTGTATATATGTATGCATTTGCATCTAGATATCTTTATAGTTCTGGATAGAGCCAAATAATTGAAGCCAGACATAATGTGATCTTTCCCACTATGCCTCTGTCTAGACCCACACATGCTTGCCTAGTCCTCCAGATCCTTTGAGAAGAGGCTGCCACATAGAGAAAAGCAACTCCATCTACATACATCTCAATATGTAAAAAATAACAGGTTTGATACAGATCTAAAAGCTTCCTGAGCAACCTGACAATATTTGAAAGGTTTTCATGAGATCACCTGTTTGATTTAAATTTGCTGCAGATACCAGCTTTTTCATTGCAAGCTGCTGAGGGTACAGATTAGCTCACTGTGTTCTAGTTAATGCTGCCTTGTACTCATATCTTTCTGGCCTTGAAAAAAAAAAAAAATGCTATTCAGGATCATAATAGTCACTGAAGAAGAGACTGTTATTTTTGTGACAAAAAAAAAAAAGTGTACAAACCTGCAAGGCATATTCTTCAGTCAGGAAATAGTGGCTGTGTTCTCAGCATGCCTGGATAGACCTTCTGTAGAAGGTGACATATGGGGAGCTGAAATTGTATGCCACGTTGCTTTAAATTGTAGTGACTATTCTGAGAGATATTGTCTGTGTGATTTGTCTGGGTCCGACTTTCATTTTGTTTACAAGTTTTTAATAATAATGAGTGAGTTTTTATTTAGAAAGCCATAGTATGGTATTCATATGAGAGAAGTTTATACACTAACCAATCGCAATTCAACTTAAAGTAAAACTTTCAGGGTTTTTTGTGGTTATTGTTGTTGTTGTTAAAGAAAGGCTGGAAATATCAGTGTGGAAATCTTAAGCTTGGTGCTTTTTTCTTCAATGGACTTGATTCCTTTCTTCTAATCTGTAAGATGTTAGTATGTTCCCTGGAGACATCACAATGAACCAATGCTCTTGACAGCTTGGGTTTTATCCCTACTCTATTCTTTTCTGTTTTTCTCCTGACTAAGTCACTTTATCTGTCTGCATTTCTGTTCATCTCATGTATAAAGTGGGAATAACAATACTGTGACTTCCACTGAAATAATGCCGAATTTTCATCCTGAACGCTGATAAGTAAAATCTATGTGTTAGTGAACTGAGGTATATTCCCCATTTTCTTTCTCTAAGTAAGTTGTCTTGAAAGTTTTCTTGTCAACTTGGCTAAGATGCCTGTGGAAGTATCAGATATCCTGTCAATGTAGTGAAAAATGCTGTCTGAACTGAATGTATTTTGTATATTTCAAAGACAAAGAATAGCTTTAAAGTTGGCTTTTTTTTTTTTTCAGAGATGTGTGGTTTCTCTCAGCATGAAAAGTGAATTTTATTCTCTGACCACATTCATGGAAGCTGTTTTCATACATACTTTTTGCCAGCAAACACTATTATCTCCCCATATTACCTAATTCTATATCTCATACACATGGGTGGCTTTCTTTGAATAAGCTTTTCCTAAACATGGTGTAGCAAAGCCTTGGTAGAGCAAGTTTTGTGTTAGGGATTCATCCTCTGCCATTTCAAATATGACTCATCTCCATCTAGTAATGTCTCCCTCCTGACAGCACGATTCCTGTGAACTCTGTCAAAGATGAATGTGGAAGCATATGAACTGCAGCAAGTCTGAGTAGCAGTATACACGATGAATGGCTCCTGAGGGTGTACAACACATAGGAAGACAAAGGAGATAGCACTTCAGCTCACAGGGAAGAAGCATCATTTTTCAGGATGATTAAGTACTTCCACAGAACTGTAGCAGCTACAATAGTACTTACATCTGGTAACTTAGCTTTTATAGACTTCTTTTGCCAGATTTTTCAGTATCTTAATGAATATATGTACATTTATGTTGAAAAAAGGAGATTGTTTTAATGCCATCCCTTCTGAGACATGCTTGGTAATAAACAACTCAGGCTCACACCTTACATTTTTGCATCAGGTGTGAACTCAAAATGTGATGCTGAATGTCAGACTAATGCTATTTATCCGTTGAGAATACATCGAGGTTTTTGAAGAAATGTATATCCCAGTACAGGATTAGTATGTGAAGTTCACAGGCCCTAACTTTGCTATTTTCTTAATTTTCAGTCCTCATGTCTTTTGATTTTTGTCACTGAAGTGATCAGAATCGACTGAAGTTTAACACGCACAGGTTAGAGAATGTGAGGAATGGGTGCCATGTGTTTCCCATTGTGGGAACCTTTATGATATCATCGTCGGAGAACATGCTCAATATGCCTTCCAGACTTGGCATGCTCTTTAAGATTGCATGATTGGTTGGGACTGTGTCAGTACAATATTCATATTCCCCTGTGTGTACAATATTAAGATATTTAAAGCAATTAACCTTTAAGAGGAAAGATATCCCCCTGTTGTCCCCCCACCCATCCACATTCAAATAAACAAACAAAAAAAACCCTCCAAATATTTCATTTTCTATTCCTGATGAAAAATGGAAATCTTATTTGACATACTGACCTGATTTTGCTGTGGGGACTGTAAGAAACTTCTTATTCAGCGGACTAGGAATTCTTACCTATCTCATAGAAAACATATTTTTGGTCCCAGTTGATAGAAACAAAGTCTTCCTTCTGTCGCCATATGGATAACAGCTGTCATTACCACTAGCCACTTATATTGTCTGCTGCCCCAGTCCTTTATCTGTCCAATTCCAGACACTAATTCAGAAAATAAAAATAAATAATCAAGGCATGTAGAACTGAGGCCAAGCTTTTTTTATTTACAACACCTGTTGCCTTTTATAGGGTTGGCACAGTTAGCCTAAGCCACGATGGCTTTCTAGATTTCATGATAACTGGGCTTTCTGAAAAGTATCTTTAGGGTTTCTTTTGCTAATTTACTGGTTTAGGGCTTTTTTTTCTTTATAAGGTTAAAAGTAAAACAAAAAATATCACTATATGTCTACTGCAAGGCAAGGGGAAAGGGAGCTTGAAGGGATCAGAGCTGTGCATGTTTTACATTGCAATTTGAATGATTGCATCCAACTGTGGTACTGTAGTTCCCCTGTCTCTGTTGATTCCTGGACTGACGCAGGTGACATTAAACACCTCAGACAGCTGTCCTTCTCCTCTTTATTCTTTTCACTCTTATGCTGATGTGCATGTTCACTGCAATGCCTTTTAAATAGCCCTGGATTTTCTTTTCTCAGTTTTATAAATGTAGTGTGTTCTTGGGGGAGGAAGGAGACTGTCACCTTATTTCCTTAGTTGCTGCAAAAGTTTCATTTCTTTTGTTTCTTGATTTCTGCCTTATGGAACCATGTCAGTTTAAGCACATTCAGTATTTGAATGCAAGACTAGGAGAGTCTGACTCCCGGTAATAGAGGTAACGGATTGGTCACTGGTGTTTCAAGGCATCTAGTTTTTGATGTTTTGAGATGGTACTGACCCAGAGATGCTCAACACAGCTGCACACAGCTGGGCTTCTTTAGGTGTCATCTTGGAAATAATTCCCTTCTGTGAGCTGTTTAAGACATACCTAAGTTTGTTATTTTTAGATGAACTGGTAGAGCTGCAAGAAGTAGATAGGCTTTGGAGAATGCAGACTTTTCTTCAGGTCAGAGAAATTGTCTTGTTTCCCTGACTATGCTAATTAGTTTATTGAATAATATTTTATCTCTCTAGAAACTTTGTCTTATCTTTGGCCTCAAACTGTCACAAAAATTTAACCTTCTTTTTTAGGTTAGAGTATACATCAGTTTTGTGTGTTGAAATTTAGAAAGCAGATAAAACTGTCTAACAATTTTAATTTGAATTATAGAATAGTATAGGCTGGAAGAAACCTCTGGAGGTCATGAAATCCAATGTTCCTCTAAAATACAGTCAATTATTAACAATTTCTTAAAATGAATACTATCTCACATCTGTTATAGGAAAGCCATAAACTTAAATCCCATCCAATTCCACCTTCTGGACTACAATGTCCCCTCTATGGTACGATATCAACAGAAGCAGAAAATGATGTACCTGAGTTCCTGGTATTGGTGATTTTATGTGCTGTTTAAAAAAATAGTGAATTGCTTTCTTGAGAATTCATTGGGCCTTAGATTTACACATATGTAAGTACAGGATAGAAAGGAAGAATGGAAGTACATCCTCTTGAGCAGCTATGTGCATATTTCAATCTTAATTAAGATTACTTAATAATTACTTTCTTGCAGAGCCATGAATGATTTCTCGTTTCTATGTATAAACAGAACTTACAGAGTTAGAAAAGAGAAAACACTTTTGGATGAAAAGGCAGTTAAAAATCTTAGTAAAAAGTTATTTTTGTTAGTTCTACATAGAACCTTCTTTTCTGCAATGAAGATTTTTGGAGACTATGAGAAATAGCTAATCATACAGGGTTTCTATTTTATTGGGTTTTTAATCATTTAGTACTAATGGTTGGGACATCCTTTTTTTCT
>WBNH01005811.1:0-17597 GCA_013401255.1 Urocolius indicus
GCTTTCCTAAGCCAAGGGATTGTCTGGTTCCGTGGGAGGCACTGGCCATGATGGCAGTGCTGCCTTTCCCAGCAGAAGGGACGCTGTTTGCCTCAGAGCAGGGGCTGCTGTGACCCAAAGGCAGATGTTGTCTGTGGCGTGGCCAACGTGCCCTTCCCCACCTGTTTTATCTCTCCAAGCAGCTCGGGCTGGAAGGGAGATAGGGGTGGAAAGCAAGCTGTAAGTGCAGCAGCTGGGCAGGCTGTGGGGTGCTGAGCAGAGCTGGCCTGGCACTGAGCCCTCCCAGCTCCGTGGGTCACGTTGGCTGCTGCGGGGGCTGGTCCCAGGGCACCACGGAGCTGTTGCTGTGAGTCTGGGCAGCGTCCCAGGGCCTGCAGCTACGCCGGAGCATGAAAAGGAAGATATTTGCTTTCCTAAATTGTTTCTGCAATAGGAAAGTGAAATAGGGAGCTGTTGCTTCCCCAGGTGCGGTGAGTCAGACCTCCGCGCTCTCCAGCGTTTGTCTGCCTTGTCTCCCGGCTGGAGCAGAGCCCGTCCCTGCACCGCAGCACCTGGGGAGTCCAGGGCTTCATCCCACCCCGTGCCACCCTCATTTCTTCCAGGTCACGGCAGCTTCGCTCATCAATCAGGGAGGACTCTTCAGCTGCGAGCCCGGCGTGGGGCCGGAGTGATATTGCTTGGGCTGAACTCATTAGCAGCAAGCTGGGAGCTGGCAGCTCTGATTTATGGAGCAAAGTGATGGCGGCTGAGTGCTCGGGGCCTGGGAGGGTTTGCTCTGTGGCTGCCGACACCTGCAGCATCCCAACGCGCGGGTGACCTGGGGAGACGGAGCCTCCTCGTGCCCTGGGGCTGCGTGGTGGCGGTGCCTGGGAGCTGCTGGGGTGTGCTGGTGGCAGCTCTGGCTGCTGGGGCTCGTGCCAGGCCTCAGTCCCTGCTCACCAGGGCTCTGCCAGGGCTCTGCCAGGGCTCTGCCGTGCGAGGGGTGCCAGGAATGCCCGTCAGGCATTTGTCACCCGGATCGATGGCGCTGCCCTAATTGTTGCTGCTGGCGGCTCTGGGGGGAGGCAAAGCCCCTTCCCCGCGGTGGGAGGAGAGCTGAGCTGTCCCTCCCTCCCCCCAGGGGCTCCCCACAGAGCCACAGCTTCAGGGCAGCTCCTCTCTGCCCCACCGCAAACACTGGAGCAGAGTGGGATGTCTCGTCAACCCCTTTGCTCTGGAGCAGCTCACCCTGCAGAGCCTCTTTGGTCTGAGGAGAGCTTGCTCCTCTCAGCTGCTCTGTGTCCTGCAAACCTGCTCCTCAGGCTGCTCGCAGGGTCCTTTGGGTTGGAAAAGCCCTTTGAGCTGCTGGAGTGCCAGCCCTGCCCTCACCCTGCCGCAGCCACCACTCGCCCATGGCCCCCAGCACCTCGGCTCCAGGGCTTTGCTGCCCATCAGTGTCAGTGGCCCCACCAGCCACGGGCACCTGCACCCCCAGCCCTCCCACCTTCACCCAAAAAACCCACTTCTTCACCCACCTTTCCCTGGTTTCAAAACTCACTGCTCAGCCCAGGGCTGTTTCTTTAAGCCTTGTTCCCCTCCTGGCTCTCTCCCTTTCCTGGCCTTGCTGAAGGAAGTAGTTGGATGCTGCTCCAGTGTATTTCCCAGCATGTTTCTTCTCTCCTTTCCCTGCTCCACCCTCTGCACCGCTGTCTTGTGTTTGGCAGAGGCCTGGAGCTGGTGGCTTTGGGGTGGTGATGGTGTGGCTGTATCCCTGAGGGGAGAGCAGTACCCTGGCACAAAGGGATCTGCTGCTTGGGCTCCGTTTCCAGCTCCAGCGTAACGGCAGGATAATGTCCCAGTGTCACAGTCACTGGCTCATCACCTCTGCAGCTGGGCTGAGCTTGGGGGCAGTGGTACCCGTGTGGCACCTCAGCCTGCTGTGTTACCTTCCCCCAAGGCTGGACCAGCTTTTGCTGAGCTCAGAGGAGGAAGGGCCCTGAGCTGGGTTTGGGCCCGTGGGGCTGAGTGGGGTGACGTGGTGGCACAGACACTGTCACCTGCAAGCCCCACCTCACTCCCCACTGCTGTGCAAACCTGAGAGGGGAAGAAGATGTGGGATGGTGCCGTTCTGGGAGGCAGGAGGGCTGCAGGGAGAGGACGTGTGGCTGCAACCCCGTGAGCCTTGTGTGTCCCCTGCTGGAGACTTGGGCTCAGAGCAGGGACAGTCTGTTTTCCTGGGAGGGTTTCAGCAACGTGATGGATGTTCTCTGAAAGAAAAGCCCAAGGCTCCGATGGTGTTTCTGTTGTTCCACAGGGGTCTGAGTCCAGCAAATGACAGTGGAGCCAAAAAGAAGAAAAAGAAACCCAAAAGGAAGAAAGAGAAAGGAGGAGAGCAGGCAGAGCCGGCACAGGAGCAGCCGCCCAAGGTGCCCGTCCCCTCCCCAGCCTCAGCCCTGCTTGCAGGCACTTGGCTGCCCAAACCCGGGAAGGTTTAGAGGAGCTTCCCAGCTCTGCTCCGTGTGTGGGAGTTCCTGTTGCTGTGGGGGTGTTTTCATACAAGCGTGGGATGGTTTTGGTTGGCAAAGCCCTTGAAGCTGCTGCAGTCCCAGCCCTGCCCTCACCCTGCCCAGCCAACACTAACCTCTGGCCCTCAGCACCTCAGCCCCACGGCTCTGGGATCCCTCCAGGGCTGGGCACTGCCCCAGCTCCCTGGGCAGCCTGGCACAGGGGCTGACACCCCTCTCAGGGAAACCGTTCTGCCCAATCCTATTTCTAACACAAGCCAGGCTGCCCTTGGCCTTCTTGCCCTGCTGGGCACGCTGCTGGCTCCTGTTCAGCCACTGACACCAGCTCCCCCAGGCCCTTTCCCTCCAGCAGCTTTCCAGCCCCTGTGTCCCAACCTGGAGTGGTGCCCAGTTTGCAGAGGAGCTTGGCTGGGCACCCCAACCCCTGCTGCACTGCAGTGGAAGGCTCAGGCTCAGGCTCAGGCTCAGGCTGGCACCTCTGAGTTCCTCTTACCAGACGCTGCTGCCAGCTGCTCCTTCCCACAGCTGCACAACAACAGCGTTTGGCTGCTCTTGGGCACCCTCTGATGTTGATTTTTGCTTCATTAACATAAGGACGAGAGCTGGGGCAGAGCAGGGTCAATCTCACCCCTTCTGCTTTTGCCTGATCCCAACTGGCAGCCAGTGCTCCAGGAAGGAGTGTGGGACATGCAAGGTGTGTCCGTCCCAGTGCTGCCAGTCACCCCTCGTGCCCCTCTGGTGCTGTGTCAGGACACACACAAACTGTGCAGCAGCAGAGGCTGGTTTCTGGCCCATGCCCAGTTCCCAAGTATTTCCCATGTTTGGTCCTTGTGGCTCTGCAGAGCATTACATTGGAGCTTTGAGTGTTTCAAACTAACTTCACGAGGGTTCGGGGAGGAGCTGGGGGGATGAGTTCAGCACAGAGCTGCCCACCCTGCCAAGGTCTGCCTGGGGAGGAGGAGGAGGAAAATGCCTCTCCTCGTGACTCAGCCTCTCTTCCTTGTGCTGGTCTGTGGTGCCCAGGGAAGCTGCAGTTTGCAGATGCAGACGCAGCTGAGATGTGATGGGCATTTCTCCACTGCAGAAATCCCCAGTGCTGGGTGTGTGTTGGCCCAGGGTGCCTCTGGGTGGGTGTTGGCCAAGGTGCAGCAGGGAGGTTGGCTTGTGGGACTCTTAAGCTGGAAGCATTGTAAGGGGATTCATCCATCCCCTTTGACCCAGCAGTGCCTAGAAACCAGGCCTAGGTGTGTGTCAAGTGGCTGGTGAAAGGGTTCTTCTTGCAGAGGGTGACAAGAGGATCTAGGCTGGGAAGGGAGTCTCCTGCCTTCTTTCCCCTTCCCAGCGGTGCCCTGAGGCAGGATGAGCTCCATGTTCCCTCAATGAGGAGCTGAAACACAGAGGTGGAGGCACAGCTTACTCATTTTGCTCCTTTTGTGCCCTCAGGTGAACTCTTTACCTGCTGAGAGGATCCAGGAGATTCAAAAAGCCATTGAGCTCTTCTCTGTAGGTCAAGGCCCTGCCAAAACCATGGAGGAAGCCAGCAAGAGGAGCTACCAGTTCTGGGACACGCAGCCAGTGCCCAAGCTGGGTATGTACAGCCCGTGCTCTGGCACAGCTCCTCTGCTCCTTAGGGGTGGGCAACAAAAGCTCTGTGGGGCTTTTGGGGGCTGTATTCCAGGGCGCCTCAGCACCTGCTCAGAACAGAGAGCACAGCCAGGGCTGGGTGTTCCTGGAGGCTGCTCCGGGCTCTGTGATGGGAGCAGTTGTTGCTTGGAGCTTTCTTCACCTCCCCATTGCCTGGAAACCTTTCCAGTCCCTTGCTGAGGGAGATCCTGGTTGGCACAGCTCACTTCTCTTGGCAGCACTCGAGCGATGCTGCTGTGTTGACACCTCCAAGGGAGCCGAGGCTTCAGCCCACAGCTCTTGGCTGAATCAGGGGCTTTGGGAGTCACTGTTTCTGCAGCAAACGTTGTCTCGTTCAGTGCAGCTTTCCTTCAGGCCTGATGGGAAGGAAAGCCCTGAGAGCTGCCAAATGGCAGGGGCAGAGCTGGCAGGGAGAGAAGGTGCCAGCCAAGGCCAGGGGCGTGGGGCTGGGGAAGGACCTGGAGGGTGTCACTGTGGCCCTGATGGCTTTGGTCACCTCCTCTCTGCCCCCTGAGTGACGCCCCTGTCTCCCTGGAAGGAGTTTTGCTTCTGTGCCACAATGAACTTGTGGCATGGCCCAAGCTGGGTGGGTGAGGTGGTGACCTCAGGCTGGCCCCGGTGGGGACCTGGGAAGGGAGACGTGAGGCGTGTTGATCACCAGTTTGAGCTGTTGTGGAGACTTGGCCTCAAGCAGTAGAGAGCATCTTCATGGCTCCCTGCTCTTGTCTTCCAGGAGAAGTGGTGAACACCCACGGTCCCGTTGAGCCCGACAAAGACAACATCCGTCAGGAGCCATACACTCTGCCCCAGGGCTTCACCTGGGACGCCCTGGACCTGGGGGACAGAGGTGTGGTGAGTACAGGCAGCTCAGCACGTGGGTGTTGGGAAGGTGTCTCCGTGGCACAGTCAGTGGTTCCATGTGTGGACTGCCCAAGATGGCTTTGGGGACAGGAACATGCCTCTCAGCACAGCAGCAGCTCTCCAGCTCTCTTTGGAGTTAGGTGGGTCCCACATCCCCCACCGTGCAGTTACCTCTCACCCGTCCCACGTTGGCCAGGTTGCCCTGGTTTCTTCCCAGGGATGTAAGGATGCCTGAAGTCAGGAGTTTCTGCCCTTCAGACCATGACTTATGTCCCTGGGAAATGCCCTGAGTGCTGCAGGACTGCCCTGAGTGTCCTGCTGCTCCCACGCTCTGCAGCGGCACGGCTCGGGCGCCGGGAGCAGGGGGAAGGCGCTGGGAGCGGGGACACGGCTGCAGGCAGCTCCCATTGCTGTGCCCAGGGCCCCACTTCAGGGCAGCCGGAGCACAGGGGGGCTGCCAGTCAGTCACTTTTGGTCTCTCCTGCTGTAGCTGAAGGAGCTGTACACGCTGCTGAACGAGAACTACGTGGAGGACGACGACAACATGTTCCGGTTCGATTACTCCCCCGAGTTCCTGCTGTGGTGAGTGGCACTGGGGGAGAGCAGAGGGTGTTGGGTGTGGGCACAGTCCTGGTGCAGAGCTGCAGCTGCCTTCCCTTGTCCCACCTCACGTCTTTCCATCCCTGTCAGCCACAGCAGGCAGTGTCCCAGGTGCACTGAGAGAGGGCTCTCACCCACCCTGCCTGCCTCGGGCTTCTCTGAGATGTGGCAGCCTAAAAACAGCCTTTTTTTTAACCCTCTTTGGTGTGATCCTTCGAGTGTTTGTAAAAATCCTGGTAGCTGAGGAGCTTCCAGTGCCCTGGAGCTGTAGGATGAAGGCGGCTGCCAAGTGCTGTTGCCAGCAGTAACACTTGGAAACCTGTCACAGCAGAGCTGCCGTTTCCTCAGGGTGCCGGTGAATGGAGGAATGTGCATTTCCTCCTGTGGCATAGTGACAACTGGCCTTGGCAAACACTTGCCCTGGATCCCAGCAGTCCTGGCATCCACCTCACTGGCACCCTCTCATCCTCCTGCCCACAGAGCTTGGGCAGCCTGGAGCGGAGTGTCCTGGGACAAGGAACAGGGGGCTGTGGTGAGCCATGGCTCATGCAGCCTGTGTTGTGCAGGGCGCTGCGTCCCCCGGGCTGGCTGCCCCAGTGGCACTGTGGGGTCAGAGTTGTCTCCAGTAAGAAGCTGGTTGGGTTCATCAGCGCGATTCCAGCCACCATCCACATCTACGACACGTGAGTGCTGCGTTGCTGCTCCTGCTCCTGACATTGGAGCTGAGGCAGAACTGTTTCCCTGAGAGGGGTGTCAGCCCCTGTGCCAGGCTGCCCAGGGAGCTGGGGCAGTGTCCAGCCCTGGAGGGATCCCAGAGCCGTGGGGCTGAGGTGCTGAGGGCTGTGGGTCAGTGCTGGGCTGGGCAGGGTGAGGCAGGGCTGGGACTGCAGCAGCTTCAAGGGCTTTAACAACCACAGAGACTCTCTGATCCTGTGCCATGTCGTAGTTAGCTGCTGTGAATGCTGTTTCATTCAACAAGTGAGGTCAGCTCAGAGCTCTGGCTTGGAGAAATCCTCCAGGGCTGGATGGAGACCCTTTTCCCTGGGAAAACGTTGGGTAACAGCTTAAGGCAGAATCCTCCAAACCCAGCCCTTGCCCCTTGGCCTTCCTCGGGGCTTTGACTACCCTTTCTCTTGGAGGTAAAGCATTGAGGGCGTTGGACTGATCCTCCCAGGTCAGGACAGTTGGGTCTGATGCTCTGCATTGTTTCTTCCCCAAGAGAGAAGAAGATGGTGGAGATCAACTTCCTGTGTGTGCACAAGAAGCTGCGCTCCAAGCGAGTGGCCCCGGTGCTGATCCGGGAGATCACGCGGCGGGTGCATCTCGAGGGCATCTTCCAGGCTGTTTACACTGCAGGGGTGGTGCTGCCAAAGCCTGTGGGCACTTGCAGGTGAGTGTCCCTGGCTCTCCAAAGACACTTTGGTGTGTAGAGACGTTGCCTGTGATTCTGATTCCGTGACTTTCTGCAGCACAAGCGCTCCAGGCCGCCCTTTGCTTTTCCCTGTGGGAGGTGCTGGCCTCGGGAGCCGGCTCTTGCTGTGCTTGCTTGGCCTCTGCGGGCAGCTCCCAGCCCCTGCAGCCCGTGTGCCCACCCCCTGCCCAGCTGGGTGTGTTTGTGCAGGTACTGGCACCGCTCCCTGAACCCTCGGAAGCTCATTGAGGTGAAGTTTTCCCACCTGAGCAGGAACATGACTATGCAACGCACCATGAAGCTGTACCGGCTGCCCGAGGTGGGTGCCCGCGCGCGCCGGGGGCACCTGGGGGGTGTTCACGTGGTAAATGACTCTCTCAAGCCTTTGTGCTTTATTTCGGTTTTGTTTATGGTTTTTGTGCCTGGGTACCTGCACTTTCAGGACATTCTTTTGCAGTTGGAGGGCCCTGTGAGCTTGTTCCGTGGTGAGTCGTAGGCTGTGCTGGTAAAACAGGAGCAAAGCTCTGACAGCTTTCATCTGTCCAAACACAGCCTCAGCCTGTTGGGCTGGGGCAGTCCCTCGTCCTTCAGTCACACCGATGGCTTCTGGCACTCTGCTTGTCCTGCTGGGGAAGTTCCTCAGCTGCATGTGGCAGAAAAAACAAGTAAACCGTGCAAACTGACACCACCTTCCCTGACCTTGGTGGCTTCCTTCGGTCGCTCAGGGCTGCTCATGGTGGCTGGAGAGCACTGGGCAGCGTGTGGCTCCTGGCTCAGCACAGGCACCAGCTGCTTCATAGCCTCTGGATTTTGTGCAGAAACCCAGACCCAGTCCATGCTGCTGGATCCAGGCTTTGCTGAGCCAACCCAACCCTAGCTTAGGAATGGAAGCACAACTGGAAGTAACATCCCCGTGATGCTTGGGCACATCTCCAGCCCATCCCCACTGTGAGCAGGGGACCTGGGGGAAGCAGAGAGCTTGTGTCCTTAGCGGGCAGGAGGCCACTTCCAGCGGGTCTTCACCTGGCACGTGGGCCTTGGGACCCACTGGGCTTCTGTGTGGCCTTTGCTGTGAGTGTCACAGCCATGGCATCCATCCTCTGACGGGCAGGTGGAGAGCTGGGCTGATCCCAGCAGAGAGCATCTCCATGCTGCTTGTTGGAGGGAGAGCCCGTGGGTGATGACAGGCGCTGTGCAGGCACCACCACCGACCTGTCCTGCTTTCCTTAGAGCCCCAAGACCGCCGGGCTGCGGCCGATGGAGCACAGAGACATCTCTGCAGTGCACAAGCTCCTGACCGAGTACCTGCAGCAGTTCCACCTGACGCCCGTCATGAGCCGGGAGGAGGTGGAGCACTGGTTCTTACCTCAGGAGAACATCATCGACACCTTCGTGGTGGAGGTGAGGGGGCCGCAGCAGGACAAGGGAGGTGTTCTCCTGGGCTTCAGCCTCCTGTGGAAGGGTCTGCAGCGAGCTGTGGGAGTCGTCAGGGAGGGTGCTGCTCCGGGAAGTGAGGTGCTCTGAAGGTGGGAGGTTTGAGCCTCTCCATCCTGAGCTGCCCCGAGTCTCCTCCAACTGGCAGAGCCCCTCTGAGGCTTTACCCTGCCCCTGACGTGTTGTGGTGTCACTTCCAGAGTGCCCCAGGGGAGGTGACGGACTTCCTGAGCTTCTACACGCTGCCCTCCACCATCATGAATCACCCGACTCACAAGAGCCTGAAAGCTGCTTATTCCTTCTACAACGTCCACACCAAGACGCCTCTCATCGACCTCATGAGCGACGCGCTCATCCTCGCCAAGTCGGTGCGTGCCCGGGGCTGGGGGGGCATGGGGCAGCTCACTGGGCAGCGCTCGGACGTGGGGCGGCTCGGGGGGCACGGGGCAGCTCCCTGGGCAGCCCCAGGACAGGGGGCAGCTCATGGGGCCCAGGGCAGCTCACTGGGCAGCGCTCGGACGTGGGGCGGCTCGGGGGGCACGGGGCAGCTCCCTGGGCAGCCCCAGGACAGGGGGCAGCTCATGGGGCCCAGGGCAGCTCACTGGGCAGCGCTCGGACGTGGGGCGGCTCGGGGGGCACGGGGCAGCTCCCTGGGCAGCCCCAGGACAGGGGGCAGCTCATGGGGCCCAGGGCAGCTCACTGGGCAGCGCTCGGACGTGGGGCGGCTCGGGGGGCACGGGGCAGCTCCCTGGGCAGCCCCAGGACAGGGGGCAGCTCATGGGGCCCAGGGCAGCTCACTGGGCAGCTCAGCACTCACTTGGCCACCCTTGGGTTTGTGGCAGGGCCAGCCATGGGGCAGGACTTGTGCCCAGGGCTTGTGCCCAGGGCTGTCCAAACCCAGCCCCCCCTACCAGGAGAGGGACATGGGGCGGCTTGAGCCTTCTCACCAGCACTGGGCTGAGCTCAGGGTGTCTCATTGCTGACAGCAGCTCCTGCCTTGTGCCTGTGGCACCTGAGCTGGGGGGGTGGGTGTGCAGAGCTGGGCAGGAGCAGGGGCAGCTCTCAGAGGGGGCAGCTCCCCAGCACGCCGGCAGGAGGAGCTGACGCCTCTGGGCCTTGCCTGTGCAGAAGGGATTCGACGTGTTCAATGCACTGGATCTGATGGAAAACAGAACCTTCCTGGAGAAGCTGAAGTTTGGCATCGGGGACGGGAACCTGCAGTATTACCTGTACAATTGGAAGTGCCCCAGCATGGCGCCCGAGAAGGTCAGTGCCCAGCGGGGCTCCTTTGTTTGGCTCCCGGAGCAGGGCAGGTTGAGAGGCCTCAGCCCCAGGCAGGTGGGCACAGCCAGCCCCTTCCCTCTGTGGCTGCAGAGGGCTGTGGGGGCACTGACGTGACACCCCTGGGCGTGACACTTACCTGGGATCTGACCTGTGTGTGAGTCCAACTCCTCTGGAGGCAGCTGAGGAGCCTGAGAGCCCACCAGTGTCAGAGCTTGTGCTGGGTGTCAGTGAGGGGCTGGAGCACAAGGGTGCTGGGGAGGGGCTGAGGGAATGGGGGTGTTGAGCCTGGAGAAGAGGAGGCTGAGGGGAGCCAGGAGCACTCTGTGCAGCTCCCTCACAGGAGGCTGGAGTTGGGATTGGAGCTGGGGCAGAACTGTTTCCCTGAGAGGAGTGTCGGCCCCTGTGCCAGGGCTGGGACTGCAGGAGCTGCGCCAGGCAGGGGCCAGGGCTGGGACTGCAGGAGCTGTGCCAGGCAGGGTGCAGGGCTGGGACTGCACGAGCTGTGCCAGGCAGGGTGCAGGGCTGGGACTGCAGGAGCTGTGCCAGGCAGGGGCAGGGCTGCAGGGCCTGTGCTGGGGCTGCCCCGGGCCGCAGCCTGATGCCGTGTTCTCCGCAGGTGGGGCTGGTGCTGCAGTGAGCCCGGTGCTGCGGGGCCGGGCCCGGCGGGTGCTGTGCTGCCCTCCCCTGCCCTGCCCGTGGGGTTGGTGCCCCCAGCCCCTGCTGGCTGTGGCTGTGGCTGCGGGAAGGGAAGCGGTGCCACGGGCTCCTCAGCGGCCGCCGATGGAGTTAACGGGTGAACAATAAAACTATATATTATATATATTTTAAACCTCTCCTCTTCCTGCCTGGCCTGAGTCTCCTTCCCCTGCTGCACCCTGAGCTGCAGCCCTGGGCTGCCCCCCAGCCCCTGCTTGCTGCCCACTCACCTCTGGCGCCTCTGCCCCTGCCCAGGGACCCCGCAGGGGCGGGATGGCCCCGGCCCTCGCCCCAGCCACGGCACTGCCTGTTCTTAAGGGCTGTTTGCTGAAGCGCTGCCACGTCCCTGCTCGGCCTCAGAGCCTCGAACCCTCTGGGCTCAGCCGGGAAGTGCTGCAGGGAACAGCAGCAGCAGCTCCTCTCTGCCCCGGGGAGGGGACCCTGCTCCAGCCTGTCCAGCCCGCGCTGCCTCTCCCAGGCCCCGCGGCTGCTGCTTTCTCTGCTGTCAGATGTTCATCCCGTGGAACTGTGCTGGGCACCATCTGGGCCACATCTGGGCAAGCCCTTGGCGGTGTTTTGGGGGGATTCTTTTCTCCAGGGCCAGCTGAGCCCAGAGCAGTGGCTCCTGTCATTTGGATCAGTCGTTTGACCACTCCAGGAGCCTCAAAATAGATTTAATTTATTTAGAAAAAAAATGACAAGAAAGAAAAGCAGAAACGGGGAGGAAAAGCAGCCACAGACACCCCAAAAATGCCCCTGTAACCAATTCACCACAGCTGCAAAACCCACGGGGGACGAGGAGAAACCCCGGCGCCAGGTCCCGCAGCGCTGCAATCCCGCCCGTGTCCGCCAGGCGGCGCCACGGAGAGACCGGCGCCCACACTCCGTGTGCCGGTGCCCAGGCTCCGTGTGCCGGTGCTGGTGCCGGTGCTGGTGCCCACACTCGCTGTGCCGGTGCCCAGGCTCCGTGTGCCGGTGCTGGTGCCGGTGCTGGTGCCCACGCTCACTGTGCCGGTGCCCACGCTCAGTGTACAGGTGCCCAGGCTCCCTGTGCCGGTGCCCACGCTCACTGTCGCAGTGCCCACGCTCCCTGTGCCAGTGCCCAGGCTCATTGTACCAGTGCCTTGTGCCTGTGCCCCGTGCGGGTGCCCTGTCCCAGTACCCAGGCTCCCTGTGCCGGTACCCGCTGCCCACGCTCAGTGTCCCGGTGCCCATGCTCAGTGTCCCGGTGCCCGTCACCCTGCGCCAGGTTCCGCGGTGCTGCAATCCCGCCCGTGTCCGCCAGGCGGCGACACGGCGAGACCGGCGCCCACGCTCCGTGTGCCAGTGCCGGTGCCGGTGCCGGTGCCCACGCTCCCTGTTGCAGTGCCCATGCTCCCTGTGCCGGTGCTCAGGCTCTGTGTGCCGATACCCAGGCTCCGTGTGCCGGTGCCCATGCTCATTGTGCCGGTGCCCAGGCTCCCTGTGCCGGCGCCGGTGCCCACGCTCACTGTCGCGGTGCCCACGCTCACTGTGCCGATGCCCAGGCTCATTGTACCGGTGCCTTGTGCCTGTGCCCCGTGCGGGTGCCCTGTCCCAGTGCCCATGCTCACTGTGCCAGTGCCCTGTCCTGGTGCCCACACTCTGTGTCCTGGTGCCCACGCTCACTGTGCCAGTACCCAGGCTCCCTGTGCCGGTACCCGCTGCCCACGCTCAGTGTCCCGGTGCCGATGCTCACTGTCCCGGTGCCTGTCACCCCGCGCCAGGTCCCGCAGCGCTGCAATCCCGCCTGTGTCCGCCAGGCGGCGACACGGAGTGCCCACACTCAATGTGCAAATGCCCTGTCCCGATGCCCACGCTCAGTGTCCCGGCGCCGATGCTCACTGTCCCGGTGCCTGTCACCCCGCGCCAGGTCCCGCAGCGCTGCAATCCCGCCTGTGTCCGCCAGGCGGCGACACGGAGTGCCCACACTCAATGTGCAAATGCCCTGTCCCGATGCCCACGCCCAGTGTCCCAATGCCCTGTCCCGGTGCCCACGCTCAATGTCCCGGTGCCCACGCCCCGTGTCCCGGTGCCCACGCCCCGTGTCCCGGTGCCGATTGCCGTCACCCCGCGCCGGGTGCCGGGGCGCTGCAATCCCGCCCGTGTCCGCCAGACGGCGCCTGATGCTGCGGCGCTGTGTCCAGCAGAGGGCGCGGCGGGGCTGCCCGTTTGTGAAGCGCGCTCTGATTGGTGGCGGGGCGGCGATGCCGCTGGAAGCCGCGCGTTGATTGGGCGCCGCGCTCTCCGCAGCGCGGGTGGCCGGTGCCGGTACCGGAGCCGCTGTCGGTGCCGGAGCCGGAGCCGCGGCCATGGAGCAGCCGCGCTGCGGGGAGCAGTTCCGAGCCGCCGTCCGCGTGATCCAGGCGCTGCCCCGCAGCGGTGAGCAGCCGCGCCGGGGCCGGGCCGCCGCGGGGCCGTGTCCGCAGCCGCTGACGCCGCGTCCCGCCGCAGGTTCGTACCGCCCGTCCTACGAGGAGATGCTGCGCTTCTACAGCTACTACAAGCAGGCGACGGCGGGGTGCTGCCGCGGCCCGCGGCCCGGCTTCTGGGACCCCATCGGCCGCTACAAGTGGTGAGGGGGACGGGGGACGGGGGGTGGTCCCGGNAGGGACGCGTGGCACAGCCTGGGCAGCATGGCCAAGGACGAGGCGATGGCAGCTTACGTGGCTGAGGTCAAGAAAGTGGCCCAAAAGGTATCGGGGAGGGGGACGCGGCCGGGGCCGGGCGCCCGGCGCTGCCCGGCGCGAGTCACGGCGCTCCCCAGGTCATCGACACGGTGCCCATGGACGAGGCCACAGAGGAGATGTTCGGGTACTTCGAGCCGCTCTACGACGTGATCCACGACATGCCCCGGCCCCCCGAGGCTTTCTTCAAGAGGAAAAGGGGTAAGAAGGAGCCGCTGCGCCCGGAGCATCCTCCCGTCTGTGCCCTGGCACGCGGCTCCTGCTGCTCCCTGAGAGGGGGGACAGGGGGGACACCACGTCCCGCGGCACAGCTGCTGCTGACGGGCCCGTTTGGGCACCACCAAACCAGTGCCCGGGCTTTCTGCAGCACCTGGAGGCAAGAGCTCCACATGTGGCTTCCAGGTGCCCCTTGGCCCGACTCCCTGTCCAGGCTAGAGCAAGGGGCTGAGCTCCGGGAGAGCTGCAGCGGGGAGGCTGTGTTTGCTGGGACGGGGAGGCTGTGTTTGCTGGGACGGGGAGGCTGTGCTTTGCTGGGACGGGGAGGCTGTGCTTTGCTGGGACGGAGAGGCTGTGCTTTGCTGGGACAGGGGGCTGTGCTTTGCTGGGACGGGGAGGCTGTGCTTTGCTGGGACGGAGAGGCTGTGCTTTGCTGGGACAGGGGGCTGTGCTTTGCTGGGACGGGGAGGCTGTGCTTTGCTGGGACGGAGAGGCTGTGCTTTGCTGGGACAGGGGGCTGTGCTTTGCTGGGACGGGGAGGCTGTGCTTTGCTGGGACGGGGGGGCTGTGCTTTGCTGGGACAGGAGCTGAGCTCCAGGGGAGCTGCAGAGGGGAAGCTGTGCTTTGCCCTGGCACTGGCCCACCTCCGAGCAGGGCGGGCTGTGTGCAGGGAGCCCGGGAGATGTGATGTAAACAGCTGGACGGGCCGGCCAGTGTTTGCAGCAGAGTGGATGTGGAGAAACTGGGCTGAGAAACGTGATTACTGGGACCGCCTCCTGCTGGAGAAGCGTCCTGCCCAGCTCTCGCATCCCATCCCAGCCCCGTGGCTGCCCGCAGCAGCGCGCTGTGCCTGCCTTGTGCGGAGTGCCAGGGCAGCGAGGGGCCGGCCAGCCGCCCGTCCCAGCCTTGGCGTGTGCCACATCTCCCGCGGATTAGCTCAGCGGCAGATGAGCCTCCGAGGTCTGTTTGCAGTGGGTGTGTAACTGCCGGCGCGTTGCTAAGGGCAGAAGAGCCCTGACAAATGGCCTGTCCCCGGGCATGTGTCCTGTGTCTGACAGCCCCTGGCACCCGCTGCTGCCACAGCCACGCTGCCCGTGCTGCTCCTGCTCCTGCCTCTGCTCCCTGGCCACTTCTCCATTTTGCTGCTGAATCCCTTCAAAAGGCAAAATAGACTTCATTTTTTGCCCTGGAAGGGTTGGGTCATGACCTGCTTGGGACTGCTCCCCCAGTGCTGGTGTCAGGGACAGGGGCTCTCCTGCCAGCTCTGGATGGGCATCACGGTCTGCTGAGTTGGGGACGGTTCCTGGCAGTTGGCAACCAGAGCTGGCCCCTCCGCAGCCCTGCCAGGCGGGAGAGTGGCCCCGTGGCACGTGAGGAGAGTAGCCCTGTGCCCACGTGCTGCCCTGGCTGTGCTGGCAGGTGGTGCTGAGCCCGGCCTGCAGCGAGCATCAGCTGCAGACCTTGACCTCTCCTCTGGCCCTTCCCTCCCTGCAGGCAGCCAGGAGCAGCGCCCTGACCCCAGCCCGGCCGACCCCAGCAGCAGCCTGACCCCGGAGCAGCAGGACGGGTCGCCTGGGCCAGGTCAGTCGCCGCCTTGGTGGCCCCGTGCGGGGTCTGGGGCTGGGACCCCATCGCCTGCAGAGCTCTGGGCACCTGTGGCCCAGCCCCGCTGGAGCTTCAGGCGTTGCCCAAGGAGCGTCTGGCCGTGCCTGGAGCCGTGCCCTCCGTCCCGCTGGCACTGCCCGCGCTCAGCCCTCTGCTTCCCTTGCAGGACGGGGCCCAGCTCCTGCCACCAAGGCTGCCCAGGCCACCAGTGACTCTGAGGGGGACGTGTACTGCGACAGCCTGGAGCAGATGGAGCCCGAGCAGGTACCGTGGGGCTGGGCAGCGCTGGGGCCCCGCTGCCCATGCTCCGCGGGCACAGCCCCTTCCCGGCACCTTGCTGTGGCGCTGCCAGGCCCGGCCGGGTCCTCTTGGGCACCCTCCTGTGCTTCCCATCCCCTTGGCACCCACTCCCCGGCACCCAGGGGAGCCTGAGGAGCCCTTGCTGCTCCGCAGCACCCCCCGGCGTGGGGTGGGAGTAGAGGCCAGCGGTGCTGCCCTGGCGTGGCGGCTGTGCCCCCGCAGCCCGGGCTGGCTCAGGACCCTCCTTTCTCTCCGGGCAGGCATCGGGTCTCTCCCCGAACGGCATCCAAGCTGGGCCCCTGCCCCCCCTGTCCCCCGGTGCCGGGCAGGGGCAGCAGAAGGCTGAGGGCAGAAGACTGCTGGGGAGGAGCAGCGCTGGCCTGGCAGCCCTGGGCTCGCAGAGAGGTGGGTGCTGCCCGCTGCTCGCCCCCGCTGCGGCAGGGCCGGGTACAGCCCTGAGCGGCCCCTCTGCTCACCCCTCGCTCCCCAGGGAGCAGCTTTACCTCTCTAGGGCACTGTGCTCTCTGTTGCCCCCCGTCTCACAGCGGTGAACAATTGCCTGCATATGGGAATTGGATCCCTGCAGCCTCCCCTGGGCACAGCCCCCCAGTCCCACCTTCCCCAGGGGCCGTTTGCAACCCCCTCCCGGGCTGCCTGAGCTTGGGAGGCTGCTTGAAGCCGGGCTGGGCTGTGCCCCTCAGCCGGGCTGTGTGGGGCCTGGCAGGGGTGCAGCACCCTGCAAAGCCCACAGAGCTGGGCTGGAGCTCGCCCACCCTCACCCCCCTGGCCCAGGGGCACCTCAGGCTGGGGGCTCTGCCCGGGGCAGCGTGGGACTCAGCCCCTGGAGCCGCCGCTCACGTGGAGTGGGCTCTGGCAGCCCAGCCCCACGTGCCCCACCGCAGCAGCCATCTCTGCCCCACAGCTGCCAATCTCTGCCCCACAGCAGCCCCCGGGCTGGAGGGGAATGTGCTGGAGGCCGGGGGGCTGTCAGGGGGGCTGGGGCCCGGTGTGGCCGGCGCTGTGCAAGCACTGCAGGATGACATGCGGCGGGTGCTGGAGCGGCTCAGCGCCCTGGAGACGCTCATGCAGGGGCAGGTACGGCCGGGGGGCTGCAGGGGGCTGCAGGGGCTGGGGCTGCTGCTCTGCCCCGTGGCACAGGCTGGGATCCTGCCTGCCTGCTCCCTTCCCCGTGCGCGGCCGGGGGGGTGGCAGGGGGTGCCCAGCCCCACCAGCACCCCACCGCTGTCCGTGTCCTGCAGGAGGACGCCGATGGCACCGATCCTGGTCAGGCTCTGCAGGTGAGGTGGAGGCGCTGCCCGCAGCCCCCCGCAGCCCCCCAGCCCCGGGGCACAGGGTGGGGAAGGGTCCTTGGGCTGCAGAGCTGGTGCCATCCCTGGCTGTGCCCGCAGCACCGGGGCTGCCCGGGGTGACGGGGGGTGTGTGTGTGTGTGTGTGGCTTCGGGGCCATGTTTGCCCCCTACCTACACCCCCCACTGTCCCCCCCCCCAGGCGCCACGGCCCTGGCCACTGCCCGTGGCCCCACGCACGCTGCTGTTCCTCGTGGCCTGGCCGTTCCTCACGCAGTGGCTGCTGCGGCGCTGGGTTGCCAGGAAGAGCTGAGGGCAGCAGCCCCCAGCCGGGCCCGGGGGGGTCACAGCAGCCCCCAGCCGGGCCCAGGTGGGGGGAGGGTTACAGCAGCCCCCAGCCGGGCTCGGGGGGGTCACAGCAGCCCCCAGCCGGGCCCNGGGTCCCCACGGCCCGCGGTGCCAGCGCGGGGTCCCGCTGCCGAACGAACGGGCGGTGGGGCCGTGACCGGGACCCCCCCGTTCTGGCGCTCTCCCAGCGCCGTGGGGGTGTCGCGGCCGTGGCCGCCCCCCGCCCCCCGCGCCGCCGGCGGTCCCTTTAAGCAGGGACTTCTTTGCGCTCGGTGGTTTGTTTACATGTCCCTCCGCGGCGCCGCAACGGCCGCAGCACCGGGCGCAGCGCGGAGCTCCTCCGCGCCGCCGGGACTCGTTTCGGGCCGCCACACCGGCCGTACCGGGACGTGGGGGGGTGTGGGGGGGCCGCTGCCCTCGGCGCGGCCCTGAAGGTCGCGGGGCGCGCGCGGCCCCACGCGTGGGGACGCCCCTCCGCTCGTGGTACGGCCCACGGCCCGTGCCCCGCCCCTCCCCTCCCGCGGATTGGCGGCGTCGTCCGCGAGTGACGTCCGGCACAGCCAATCGCGTCTGGGCTCCCGGCCGAGGGCGGGGGGGCGTGACCGAGCGGGCGGGCCGCGCCCCCCGAGCCAGGCGATTGGCCGCGAGGCGGTACCGCCCTCGAGCGGAGGGGAGGGGCGCG
>WBNH01005814.1:0-77615 GCA_013401255.1 Urocolius indicus
ATCCTGTGATTCTATGATTCAAATATGGTTGTTAAGTGGCATTCAGATTTTAAGAACATGTGATATCCTTCATGACTTCTTAAAAAAAAAAAAAAAACCTTCTAGATTTTTTAATATTATAAGGTTTGTCTAAAATGGAAGCCTTTTATCTCTTAAAAAAATAAAATTCCCTGTGATATTAAAGCTGTTCAGTCTAAGAACCACAAGAAAGATCAGTCATGCTCTTTCTATTCTGCACCAATGGTGATCCTAAAAAGATGGCAACGATTTAGCTTACAGGGCTGGGTGTTGAGTGAGATGATCGCTGATGATCATTAAAAGGGGAGCCAGTGTCTAAGACTTTTGCTGACAAGCTTCTGTGCAAGTAGCTTGCTTCCTATTTTAATGGATTCTGAGGGAAAACTGCTGTTCAGGCTTCAGAGGAGTTTGGTATCATGTTAGACAAGTAGAACAGGGCTTTACAGAACTCTTTTTGGCTACAGTTGCAATGTGTTTCCCTTTAGCCTGCTTGTTTTTATTGTACTGTGTTTCTAATATAAGTCCTGAGATCTAGGTTGTTATGGAGTTTATTTTTGTAAGAATCCCTCACAAAATGCCTTTAAGTCTGTACAATACTTGTGGTAGTAGTGAGTGAAGGCTCAGGATCTCAGCTGCTCCTCAGGGCAGATATCTAGTGAATTTTTACTGTAAACATTTATTTCCTTGTAGTCTTCTGTAAAATAACAATAACAGCAATGGAAAATTGTGAATGCACTAGTCTTTTTTATTAAAAAACACTAGGTTAATGTACTTTAGCAAAGGGGTTGGACTAGATGATCTCTAGAGGTCCCTTCCTGACCATTCTGTGGTTCTGTGATTCTGCTCCAAAGTTTTCCTTTTCTTAATCAGATAGTAATGAGATGGAGTTCCTGCAGAGGAGAGAGTCTTTGCATGAGTGAAGGCAGGCATGCTCTCCATTGACCAGCCAGCCAGCCTTTCACTGAGCAGCTCTACCATTTTTAGCACCTAGATCCCGTTTTCAGTTATCAATTCAGAGTTCATGTATTTTATCCGTGATGTCTGAAAGCAAAGGTTGCAACACAGAATGTTTTTGTATGTGAGATGCTTCATCAGAACCTACTTTAAATTTATAAGAACTTATCAATGCAAATGATGGGAGAAGTCAACTGACTTTTTAAGATTTTATGAAAGGTTTGAAAAGAGGTTAACTTTTCTTTGTAAGTTATTACTTACCTCATGAAAACATGTTTTGGCATTTCTGCAATTAAAAATACTGAATCATCTCGCTTCAATATCTCTTTCAGTTAAGGATCTAGCTCAAAATATTTGTATGTGACTATACAATCTGGTTTATTCGGTTGTTGAATGCAGTACACTGGTTTTTGGTAGATGCTCACAGTTTATAGAGTCACATTTATATGGACTTAAAGCACCAAATCAGAAGAGAATAGAACCAGGAAGCAACATTGTTGTGATCTCATAGAGGACACATGGAAAGCAGTTGCAATCAAACTGTTTCTTCTTAACAGAGAACTTCTTAAACAGAAAATTTTACTTGCAATTATTTTGAAAAACAGTTGTATTGAAATGTGCTAACACTGCATCAGTTTTAAAGTTAGTTTCAATCTGTAAATTGCAGATGCAAATTAAGTCAATATAAATAATATCTTAAATTGATACGAACTTCAGGACGTACAAAATTGCACTAATTTAAAATGCACTGTTTTCTGTTATACCATCTGTCAATCTGATTAATCTTTGCATGTTGAGCAAGTGATAGTAAATATGTGAGTATTCAGTCATCAGTGGCCACCCACTGCTGCTCAGGTCCTTTGTCAGTCATTTACCAGCTTTCACTTAATCTACTATTAAGTTAATGACTTCCCAAATGCCACACAGGCTTTGTTATGTAGTCCTTAATCTGATTAGGAGCGTATGAATAATTTAGCATGCAATTAAACTATGTAATTAATCTGACCTATGGTAATGGACTGTTTAGTTCCAGCTTCTTGAAGATTTCCCTTGATCCCCCTAATTTCCTGAATATGCTCTTTGAGGTCTGAAAGGTATGTTTGGGTTCAAAGTGATAAGAAGAATTTGAGGATTTGTTTAGAAATGCTCTGCAGTAACCAAACTCTGTTTCACCTGAGATTGGCAGAAGCTTCGTCACTTCGAAATAAGGTTTGGTTACCTCTGAGCATGTTTTGAGCAAAGCATCCTCAATTTCCTCATTCAGAAGTGCATATGAGACAGTTATGTAATAGTAAGCATATGAATAATGGTATTTGTTTCCACTCATATTCCAACCTAAATTCCCAGTAATGTCACCTAGGTTGCTCTTTCCTCTGATTTCTGTGCTTGATCATTTCTTCATAATTCCTGCGAGGTGCTAAGCACTCTGTGCCAGGTGAATTATATAGCCATGTTCTCGTGTCAGACAGATAACGCTGCCTCCATAAAATCAAATGTCTTTGACTGCTTTGCGTGATTTGAGCCACATTGCTGAGTCCTGCAGGGATTTAAACTTAACACTAGCAAGACACTGAAGAGGTATGTGGTTTGGGGTTTTTTTTTTACACTGGCACAGAAATGTTTTACAGCATTGGAAATACCATTTGATCTCTATATGGAAAGTGTGAACAGTTATCTCAGAGGAATATTTTTCTTTGAGTAAAACTACATTTTTTTGGTAGATATCACTGGAGGGTTGGTTATCACTATAGACTTGTACATGTATTTTTTGTTTCTTGACATGATATTTGATATTAAATTGATGCATTATGCTTCTTCAAACAAACTGGAATATACTTTTTGCTCATACAGAGAAATTATCTCACCTTTGTTTGCAATTAATTATACAAATAAAACAAAGAGCTGAATTTTGTCTTTTGGATGACTGTTATCTAAGGGAATTTTTGTTTGTTTGTTTGTTTGGTTAAAAAAAAAAAAAAAAAAAGAAGTAGCCTGGGAAAAATTACCATTGCAGTTTAAAAACAGTGTTTATAACCTGAAAATGTATCACTGATAAATAGGCCTGGACCCTCTTCCTTAAAGATACAAGTACATGTACACTTGCGTATCAGCTCAACAATTTTTATCTGCACAGTAGCAGCTAAAAGTTGAAATTTCTTTTGGCTGAGAAGCACATATTTTGCTACGTTTATATGTCTTGGGGGCTGAAAGGCAATTAAGTATTTTCCAAGTTCAACATTTTCTATCTACGCAGTAGGCAGAAACTTAACAATTAATTCTTGTTTAGCAGTTGTCTTCTGACAGAGGTGATCATCTAGTCTTTCAGCTAAGATCCTCCCTCTGTGTACGTAGTTCATTAGGTTACTGTTCTCAAAACATAACAGATTTTATTGTAAATATAGCATTCAAACGCCATATGCCACATCCATCCATACACTCTTGTAGCCCAGTTCTTGGAGTGTGACTTCATAGCTGAATTGATCTAAACCAGCTTTCCGGACAAATCCACTGCAATGTCCAAACTTTGGTTTCACTGAAGGATTCTTTAACCTTATCCAAGAACTGATAACCGTTTGGCCTTTTACCAGTGTAAATGCAATTTAAAACAGAGAAATACATATTTATCCATGGGAAAAGGAAATAAAAGAATTGCAGTGGTTGGAGCGGACCATTAGAGATCATTTAGTCCAAACCCCCTGCTAAAGCAGGTTCACAGAGGAACACATCCATGTGGCTCTTGAAACTTAACATTCTCCCTTGGCAGCCTGTCTCAGTGCTCCCTAACTCTCACAGGAAATAATTATTTTCCTTAAATTAAAGTGGAGCTTTTTGTGTTCCAGCTTTTGTCCATTACCACTTGTCCTGTCCCTGGACACAAAAGTGATGCCCCAACCTCCTGACATCCAACATTTAGATATTCGTAAATATTAATGAGATCCTCCCTCAGTCTCCTCTTCTCTAGACTAAACAGCCCCAGTTCCAGTGGCCTTTCTTCATCAGAAGGATGCTCTAGTCCCCGTATCATCTTGATGGCCCAGTGCTGGTGTCTCTCCAGAAGTTCCCTGTCCCTCTTAAGCTGGGGAGCCCAGAGCTGGACACAGGACTCCAGATGAGGCCTCAGCAAGGCAGAGCAGAGTGGAAGGAGAACCTCCCTTGACCTGCTGGCTACACTCTTTAATGCACCCCAGGATGTCATTGGCCTTCTTGGCCACAAGGGCACATTGCTGGGTCATGTTTAGTTTACCATCAACCAAGACTCCCAGGTCTCTCTCTGCAGGGCTGCTATCCAGCAGGTCAACACCCAGCAGTTCAAATCAGTTCTGGTAAAGTTATTGAAGGTGTCTATTACAGTGGAGATACAGATAAATTTGGTGTTATAATAAAGGTTTCATATCATCTGTATTCCAACAGTAAAGGTTTGTTTGGTGAAAAAAAAAACCAGGTTTTCTAAATCCACAATAGATTCTATTTTAATACTTAAAACTATTATAAGTTATGAAGCTTATATAGAGCCCTCATTAATAATATAAAATTGCCTCTGTTCTATAGTCTCAGTTTCTCATGAAGATATACCTTTTAGCCCTCAAATTTGCATAAAACCATGCACAATAAATTCAGTTCTATGACAGAGTACTTCATTCTTTTCCAGTGGTGCTATCTTTTGTTGTTAATGTTTTTTGGGATTTTTTTCCCAAACGTACCCTTTATGAGATTTTTTTTTCTATTTAATTTACTGTATTTAATTTCTCCTTCCGTGGCATTATTCCTTGTTATTTCCATATCCCAGATAACTGCACACAGCAGGTGAATGGTATGTTATTCATATCAGCTGCCACAATTTGTTATTTCTGTTTCTTAACATGGCTGAGTGTGTAGCCATGACAAGGGTGCTCTAAAAGCAGGCATTCGTTCAAGTGTTGTGGACGTTCAATCAAGATGTAATAACAGCAAGCAAGGGAAGTTAGTCTTTAGGTCATTGTGTTGATTAGAAGGACTGAGATTCCTTTCATCTGCAGAATGTCTCTGGCTTGTTGGCATGCAGGGCAATGAGGGTAAGCAGGCAAAATGATTTCAGATATGCATGAACGCACAAACCAGTGTGAGTGTTGTTTCACAAATACAGAAAGAAGATTTCCACTTGCTGTTACTAATCTTGTTGTGAGATAGCTTGTATGGAATATCCATACTGTGAAAAATAAAGTCCTTTCACCCAGAAAAAAAATTCTGCAAGGGTGCTTATTTATTCAGTAGTTGCATAAACAAGATCAAGGAGAAATCTGGAGAACCTGGAGTTAGATTCCCTTGTCAGCACTTATTGTACTTGTTAGTGGGTATATTGGTGGATATTCATTGTCATTGCATGCTTTTGTGTCCTTGCCTGTTTGTGATCTTATAGAACGATGAAATGTAGCAATATACAGAAAAATTCCTTAAATTAATCCTTCACTCAGTAATTTTGTGGTTTGGTTTGCACTAGAGAGGCCGTCTACACATGTGCTACTTTGTCACGCAATGATAAACTGGTGGAGGATACAAGGGAGAAGAATCTCTTGTATTTGGAGTACAGTGAGTTAATAGAGTTGGCAAAAGCGGAAGTCCTTTCATAGGTGCAGTTTAATCAAGTGTAATGTCCTTCTCAAATCAGGTCCTTCCAGGTGGTATCTGAAAGTAAAGATCTCACTTCAAAGAGCAGTTTTGTTTATAAGCAAAACTTCTTATGGTTTACTCTAAGTATTAATATTGTTACTTGACCAGAGCACATGCAAACCACTCAGGATACTGTGACTAAACTATTCCTTTTCTCAGGGATTTTGTTAGCCCAGTTTGTTCACGTCCCACTGGACAGATGTGTTTAAATTCACTTGCAATTGACCTTACTCCAACATCACTATAGAAAAGTGCCAATTTTATTTTATTTTATTTTATTCTTTTTATAACTCCTGGCTCCTTTCTGTATTGAAGCAATTAGCCTGAGCTCACCTCTAGCCAAATGTTCCTGTGGTCAAGTTTCAGCTGACTTGAGGACAGTCAGCTGCTGGTTTGTTTGGTTTGGTTTGTTTTTTTTTTCCTGGTTTTAGCTTTCTTCATTCTTACAAACTGCTGGAGTTGGGTACAGACTGTTATTCCATAGAGTACAATATATTGCAGACACTGAAATTTGTTTTCTGTTGAGTAACAGGGACTTCCATAGTGGCATTTGTCTTTCATATATGTACAGGGTTGGGTTTTGGGAGGTAGATATTACTAGATTGTAAAATGTCAGTTTTATCGTAAAGCCAACACAGAAGCTCTTGCTAGGTTAACAGTGCAGCCTCTGAACAATACTGTTCTGGTAGGCAGCAAGCTTGTGAGAGTCTTAGAGGAACAGCAGCAGGTGTTTACAAGACAGGGTTGTGAGAACTTTCTGCAAGGCAGTCAATGCCTGTTGATGCAGCAGATGACATTTCAGAAGAATCTTATCTCAGAAATGTTATTCTATACCACCAAAAGCAGTATTATGATGGGGCAGCTCCTGCTTTGCACCAGGTTTTCTCACACAAGACCAGAGCCATGGTGATATAGCTCTCCCTTGGTCTCCAATATTGCACCTGCAGCCCAGCAAAGCTTTTGATATATGTGCTGGAAGCAGAGAGGTCATAGTCCCTGGTGCTTCACAAGCCTTGGAGAGCTTTTTCCTGGGAGAGACATAGAGCATGAGCCCTTTCCAAGGGGCTCTGGGTGTGTGCTCCAGGATGGCTAGCACAACTTGCCATTTCCAGATGCTTTTGTACGAAGACTGGAGCATGGCCCATCCATATTTTCAAATGAGACCAGTTACCATTTTTTAGTTCAGTCTTGTCCATATTTGGATGTGTTCAGAGTACACCAGCTGGATTTTTCTCCCACATGCAACTTGTCTGGGCAGATAACTCAGTAGATGATCCTATGTGGATTTAGCCAGAGCAGAGTCACTGTTACTTTGCCTTGCCAAGACAGTGGCATTTGTGAGAATCCACAGAAGAACCATTGTTTGCTGCTATATTGCATTTTACTAGCAAAAAGGCAACAATTTCGTTGGCCTTTGAGGTCTGAGAATGCAAGTTAATCCTGTACCCTGTTTCAGAGAACTAGACGTTTCAGTCAAGGTCTGTGGTTCAGCAAGGACTTTCCCAATAATTACAGAATTGCTCTTAAACAAGTGGTAGCTGCATAGCCACCCTGGCTATGCATTCCCATGCCTGTGCTGCCCTGGCTCTGCTCCTGGGTTGTGTCTTTCTGGAGTCCTGATAAACGCAGTCAGCAAACAGATTTCTTACAATAAATGTTTATGGATTCATTTTTACTGGAACAATTTCCTAACAGAGTTCACAGTGTGCAGGTATGTAAACAAGGCTGCAAGAGCAAGAGGAAGAGAGCAGTGCCAGAATGGAACTGTTTTCACCTGCAGAAGCAAGAACTTATGGAGACCTCTGGAATGTATTTCCAGGCCCCTGGGCTGATGCTCTGGCTGTCAAAACACTCTTCCTGGAAGGAAGCTGATATGGCTGCGGGTCACAGTGCAGGGATGGAGGGAATAGCTGCACGTGGGGCTGATCCTGATTTCACCACAAAGTAGTTTAGTGCCATTATGAGAAACAAAATGGAGTTCACAGATGTGCTCTGAATGATGGACTCTGTTGATGACATTTGTTCTCACAGGACACCTCTTGAGAAGGTTTGGCCTTTTTAGTGATTGTTAGGCAAGAAAAAGTAGGAAAGCCTAGAAAAGAGTGTTAGAAAGATCAGCAGAGACTGGTAGACATGGGAGAACAGGGAAGTGGCAATATGGAGGCAGCATGGGATGCCTCTCTGTTCCAACAGAGTAAGGAGGAGGGTTGTAAATTAAGTGACATCATACTGTGGAAGAGAGAACAAAAAACTTTATGGGGAAAGTAGAAGGCATGAAGGGGAAGGGGGGCTGTTTGAAAGGACAGAAAACACTTAAGAAAGGAAATGGTGCAAGTATAGAAAAGCATTTCTGTAGAAGATTTATTAATAAGAGATAATAAGATTCCTTTAAACATGTGTGCAGATGGAACAGGGGAACAATTGAGCTAGCTGAAAATGTAGCTGATCTTGGATGAACCTTATACTGTGCCAGTATAGGTCCTCTCTGAAAGCAGGAGGATTACTGGCCTATGTTTTGTTTTATTAACTTTTTCTCAGTGCTGTGCACTTCAGCAGTTGCAGCCTTGATGCTGTTCTCCAGACTGCCTCATTCTCACACCACCCCAAATTCTCACTAATGCACCTCTGGACTCACTGTACCCCTTCCTTCCTCCTCATTCACTTGAAAATGAAGTTGTCGTCTTTGGAGGGACCTGTATCCACTTGGCCAGGACAAAGCCCTGTCTGTCACCTGGCAGGTCCCCAAAGCTCCCCCTGCTCTCCTCTGTGCATCTGCCCTGTGCCCATGGTGGTGTGAGTGCCAGAGGAAGCATCTCCTACCTTGCTTTTGTGGATTTCAGTAGACTCTACTGGCCTAGATCAGCTGGAATAAATGCCTCTTGTACTGAGACTGACACTTGAGAATTACTCAGTAGTTGTGTTAATGAGGGTGTGAGAAATACCTTATGATTTTCAAGTTTTGTACCAAACAGCATGAATAAAAAAATCTGGCTTTGGTAATGGTTCTGGTTTTTTTTCTGTAGCATGATTCAATCTGTTCTCTTGGGGTAAGAAAAATCAAAGAGATAATTATCTTTCAAATTCAGTGTCACTGTAATTTTGCATACCTGATGTGCATATGTTTTACAGTTTCTGACTAAAATCAAACTTTACTAAGTCTACTAGGAGACTAACTAGTTTTTGATGCTCAGATTTGATGGCATCAGTTGTTAATTGACAACATCCACTCAGAGATTGTTACTCATTAGTGGGCTTGGTTGTTTGGACACTTGCAATTTAATCTTGTGTTGGATGAAGAAAGAAAATGTCTAATTGAAAACACTCCAGTGTACAATCAAGGTTTGTCAAACCAATTTACAGTCAAATGTGAAAATGGAGCTCTTTCTCTCTTCTGCCTTACTGAGCAGGGGTATCAGCATACCTTGGCAGTTTTATACCACAGATCAAAAAATACCTGTTTTCTGTCTGGCAGAAAAGGACCTGGGGGTGTTGGTCGACAGCCAGCTGAACATAAGCCAGCAGTGTGCCCAGGTTCCCAAGAAGGCCAATGGCATCCTGGCTTGGATCAGAAAGAGTGTGACCAGCCGCACCAAGGAAGTGATTGTTCCACTGTACTAAGCACTGGTGAGGCCACACCTTGAGTGCTGTGTTGTGTTCAATTCTTGGCCCTTCACTCCCAGAGGGACATTGAGGTGCTGGAGTATGTCCAGAGATGGGTATCGAAGCTGGTGAAGAGTTTGGAGAACAAGTCTGATGAGGAGCAACTGTGAGAGCTGGGGATGTTTAGCCTAGAAAAGAGGAGGCTGAGAGGAGATATGATCATACTCTACAGCTGACTGGAATTATAGTGGGGTGAGAGTTGGTCTCTTCTCTCCAGTAATGAATGACAGGACATGAGAAAATGGGTTCAAGTTGCACCAGGAGAGATTTAGATTGGACATTAGAAAGAACTTTTTCACTGAAGGGGTTGCTAAGCATTGTAATAGGCTACCCAAGGAGTCACCATCCTGGAGATATTGTAAAGATACATAAATGAGGTGCTGAGGGACATGGTTTAGTGGTGGACCTGGCAGTGTTAGGTTAGTGGTTGGGCTTGATGATCTTAAAGGTCTTTTCCAAATGAAATGATGCTATGATTCTTTGATTCCCCATTGTTACTAGATGTTGGTGATAATGTCAGGAACAAAGTGGTGTCTCTCTAACTGGATAAAGTGATGAGGCTGGAGGCTATATGCGGCACAGGTGAATCAGGGAGAGGGAAGAGTGTGCTTTTTGAGTAGCTGAGAAAGGTTTGTTGGGTTATGCTTGATTTGTGTCAATGTTCTCAGGTTCATCAAACAGTACCTTCTGAGAAATGAAGCAGGTTTCCAGCATGTGGCAAGCCTCCATGGCAGCCCTCGAAGAGTAGCACAGCAGAGCAGGGGCATTGCTTCTCAGGGTTGTGCAAGATGACAGTAGGAAACAGGTCACAGAATTAGCCTGGGTTGCTCTCACTCTTGCAGCCCCACAGCTACGGCTGCCCTCTACATTCCTTGCTTGCTGCCTGGCACAGGCAGTGGCCATAGGTACTAAGCTGTTGTTTTTCTGCTAATAGCCATTTGGTTTTCTGTTGTGGGAGATGGCTTATTAAACTGTATCACTCCTCTTAGCTTCACTGGATGTAGTCCTAGACCTCAGAAGGGTTACACATGGTATGCAAAGGTGAATAAAGCTTCAGAGGACCATGAGCAGGAAAGAGGATCCTCAATGTCTTTGTTCCATTAAAAAAATACTGTAATTTTCTTACTTTCACATATAATCTAGGCTAGCCATTAGAATTATTCACCCAAATGCTGCTGTAGAGGGAGTGTGGCTACTCCCTGGAAGCAGGCTAGAGATTAACAGTTCTTGATTTTTTCCCTCCCTCTATATTAAATGAACTAGAGACACATAAGCTAGTTCTCTTGTAAAAATAGTATTTACTCTCTGTCCTAGACTGCGAGATGATGTATGACTTTATGAGGCAATAAACTGTAAACTACATTCACATCTTGTTTAAATTCAATCAGAAATTCAATAAAATTAGGTAGTAGTTTAAATGTCTTGTCAGTTAGTAGTATTGGTTTATAAAAGAAACTCTTATTGTCTTTTATTGTTACAGAATTAGAGGTATGGATCTTTGGCATCTGCTGTTTACTCTGGCACTGGTCTGTGCAAATGACTCACTTTCTGCAAGTGATGGTAAGTTTTGTGAACGTTTCTGTGCCTTTATGTGTGTACATATATATACCTATGGCTTTAATAAAGAATATTTTATATTTTATGCAAGTTCCTTGGTTGCAGAAGCCTGGGTATGAAATGTGAAACATGAAAAATACATCAGTTAATCTTGCTGTAAAGGTAGTGGATGAGACTGAAAGATATTGCAGAATGAATGTGAATTTCACAATGTGTGATGTATAAACAGGCTTGATCAATATTGGTGTTAGATATCTGGGTTTTCTTTGTGCAGGTACTGAGTTACGAAAGAATTGTATGGGGTTACTTTTTTAATAGAAATTAGTGGGAGGGTTTCTTAACTCTTTTCAGTATATTTATATGTTAAGCATAGAACTGTTTGGAAGTACAGAGGAAGCATTTTAAGGCTGTACACTTTGTGACTGAGGGCAATGTGAACAAGTTTCATATGAAATATACCTAGAAATTCTTGAGTAAAAGGTAAAAAAGAGTTTTGTTCTTTTGAACATGTACCTTCAGCTGACTGTGAGAAAGCCAGCTTTCCTTTTAGCAAGGAAAAGCTCTGAATGCACAGCCTGTGGTGTTCATGATTCAACAGATCTACTGAAGTTCACATCCACTGAACATACCTCTGGCTTTCCACAGTTGTTCTCATTCCCAACCTTATTCACCTCAATTTTTCCATCTTCTGAATTAAATGCCAGACTGGGAAGTACTTGGTCCAGCTGAGCTTTCTCTCATGTTGCAACCAGTAATGATTTAGAACCATTTTTGTGTCACTCAGTGGCCCGTTCTAACTCTAGTTGCTTCTCTGGGACTGGTTTTTTACTCATTTATAACAAAAAAGCATTAACTCCAATGGGAGTTCAGCGTTGTGTCAGGTTGATCTGATTATACTGGTTATGATCTGCTTGTGTAAACAAATGCAACTTAACCTGGTCTGCTGTGTCTTGATCTGGCCTTTGGAGAGAGCAGTAACTGTTTTCCATAATTACTAATTTTATGCCAACATGTTGCTACTTCTCCCAGAGCTACAGAGAGCTACAGATAGGTGGTTCTGTAAGCAGATGACCCTCCTGACCTCCTGGCCAAAATCAGTATTAGCAGAGAAAGTCAGAGAGGGCACTTGGAAACAAGTGGAAACAGCTTCCACAAAACCCTGTAAATAAACTGATTAAATTTTCAATTAAAAATTTTGACATCTCTCAATTTTTTTTTTATGTAGCTCCATTGATCAATGTTAAATCCCTATGGAGGTGCAATCCACATTGCACTAGCCTCCCTCGTGTTAGTTTTAAAATATGATACTAAACCAAAGAGCTATGGTACAGTTGCCTGCAGTCATAGTTGTCATTGAGTTTAAAGATATAATTATCCTCCTTCACCCTGATACGGCTCTTCAGTTGCACACGTAAAATTTTCAGAAGCACTGGAGAGATATAAGGGGTGTTACTTTGTTGTTAATGGAGACATTAAGCTGAAATAAGATAAAATTGGAACTCAAATGATCAACTTTTAGAGAAATCTTACATAAAGTTCATTTTGTTTACTAGAAAAGTGGTTTCTGTTTATTTACTTCTATGTGTGTGGCTCAGACACTTGTCCTATGTGTTATCAGGAGGAGAATCTGTAAGATTTTCTTTTCCCTTGCTACATAAGGCTTTTTCTTTAACATTTACCAAATTTGGTTTAGTTCCTAGTATATCTGACTATTGAAGGTGATGAATTAATCAATTTTTCACTTTTATTCCCTACTTCCTTTTCCTACTTGCAGCAATACTTTCATTCTGTTGCCTACATATCCCATGGTGTGGTGGCCTGACCCTGGATGGGTGCCAGGTGCCCACTAAAGCTACACTGTCAATCCCTTCTCAGTGGAGAGAGGAGAGAAAATGCAGTGAAAGTCTCATAGGTTGTGGTAAGAACAGGGAGATCACTCAGCAACTGTCACAGGCAAAACAGACTCAACTTGGGGAAATTAGTTTAGTTTATTACCAATTAAATCAGAATAGAATGAGAAAAAAACCTAAACCTTTAAGCACCTACCCCCCACTGCTCTCTTCTTCCTGGGGTCAACTTAATGCCTGATCTTCTCTACCTCCTCCCACTCCAGATGCACAGGGGGATAGGCAATGGGAGTTACAGTCAGTTCATCACATATTGTCTCTGCCACTCCTTCTTTCTCTCAGAAAGACTCCTAGCACTTCCCTCCAGCATGGTATCCCTCCCCACCCACAGGAGATAGTCCTTCATGAGCTTCCTCAACATGTGCCCTTTCCATAAGCTGCAGTCCTTCATGAACTGCTGCAATCTGGGTCCCACAAATTCTGACAGCAAACCTGCTTCAGCTCTTCTCTCCACGGGGTGCAGGTTCTGCCAGGAGCTGCTCTGCATAATCTTCTCACAGTGTCACAGCCTATTTAGGGCATTCACCCACTGCAGTGTAGAGTCCCACAGGCCCCAGGTAGCTCTCCACACCACTGTTAACCTCCACAGACTGCCGTGAAATCTCTGCTCTAGCACCTGAAGCATCTCCTCCCCTTCTTCTTCACTGTTCTTGGTGTCCACAGAACTGTTTCCCTTGTATCTTCTTGCTACTCTCACTGGCTGAGAGAGCTTCTAGCAGCTTCTCACAGAAGCCACACTTATAGCCTCCCCCCGCTACCAAAACCTTGCCATGCAAACCCAATACACAGATAGGAAATAAGTGTGCCTATTTAGGAAGTGTGTAAGGAATTGTGGAGCAGTGTTTTATTTTCATATGAGAATTGGGAGGAAACAACGTGGGGACTGTATTTAATATGATTTTAATCCTTCTGTGTCTTCTGATTTGGTCAAAAGAAGAAAAATTTTCTGATAAGAATTTGCAAAATAAAGCTATATACTCATATTTCCCTCTTTGTGTACCAACCTCTTTAGTTAGATCTATAATCAGCAACTTCTTCTTTGCTGAATTGTGGAAAGTTAGTATTTCACAGTGAAATACAATACATGTACCAGCTTCTGTTCATTGCCTCATACAGGATGATCAGTAGAACAAAAAATGAATGTGTTCTGACTTGATCCTTCCCCTCGGTGTCTGCATTTTACAGTACATTCATTCAATAGACAAACATAAGCTCTGCCCAGATGCAGTCTATCGGACCACTTGATTTCTCTCTTGAGGTTTAAAAGCACATGAGGATTTTTTTGATCCTTGGCAGATGAGGTATAGTCCACATATCCTAGGTTCCATAAAAATATGTTTTATAAGTAAGCACAACATCACCTTTGTATGACTTTGTCTATACTGATGGAATAATAGGTTCCATGAGCTTGCCGTCAGAACCAAAAAATAAACATTATAATTGTGTTCCTGTGGTTAAATCCAGGACATAATACTATATCTATCTATCTGTCTCTCTCTATATATATATATATATATCTCCTGATTTGCTGCATTTCTGCTGTTTTCTGCTGGAGAGGGTGTGAGGCCAGCAGTTGGACAGGCAACTTCACAGCATTCAAGACCAGTCATTAGACATTTCACATAATCACAGAATCATTACAGTCGGAAGAAACCTTTAAGATCATCAAGTCCAACCACTAACCACACACTGCCAGGCCCATCAATAAACTAAACGATATCCCTCAGCACCTCATCTATGCGTCTTTTTTTATATGTCTAGGGATGATAACTCCACCACCTCCCTGAGCAGCCCATTCCGATACTTAATAACCTTCTCCATGAAAAAGTTCTTCCTAATGCAAATCTCAATTTTCCCTGGTGCAACTTGAACCCATTTCTTCATGTCCTATCATTCATTACTGGAAAGAAGGGAACAACCCTCACCTCACTAGAACTAGAAGTTCAGGTAGTTGTAAAGAGTGATCATGTCTTCTTTCAGCTTCCTCTTCTCTAGGCTAAACATCCCCAGCTCCTTCAGCTGTTCCTCATCAGACTTGTTCTCCAGACCCTTCACCAGCTTTGTTGCCCATCTCTGTACATGCTTCAGCCCTTCAATGTCCCTCTGGGAGTGAAGGGCCCAGGACTGAACACTTGAGATGCAGCCTCAGACAATCAGTTCCTTGGCACTGCTGGTCACACTATTCCTGATACAGGCCAGGATGTCATTGGGCTTCTTGGCCACCTGGGCACACTGCTAGCTTATGTTCCAATGGCTTTCAGTTAACACTCCAAGGTTCTTTTCTGCCAGACAGCTTTCTGTCCCAAGAGCTGCATGGGGCCCAAGTGCAGGACCCAGCACTTGGCCTTGTGGAACCTCATACAGTTGGCCTCAGACCACTGAACCAGCCTGTCCAGGTCCCTCATAATAACCTTCCTGTCCTCAAGCAGGTATACACTCCTACTCATCTCAGTGTCATCAGCAAAGTTACTGAGTGTACACTCAATCCCCTCATCCAGGTCATTGATAAAGATATTAAACAAAACAGGCCCCGGCCCAGGGGAACACCACTGGTGACCAGCCAAAGACTGAATTTAACTCTATTCCCCACCACTCTCTGGGCATGGTCATCCAGCCAATTTTCCACCTATTTCAGAGTAGGTCCATCCATGCCATGTGCAGCTAGTTTCTGGAGGAGGATGCTGTGAGAGACTGTCTTCCTATCCACAGCCTTTCTCTTATCCACTGAACGGATTATCTTTTCACAGAAGAAGATCAGATTGTTCAAATAGGACTGCCTTGTTCACCGTTTGATGTTTCCAGGCTGGTGCCAAGTAGTGCTGGAAGCTTACCATTGTTTATTTTTGTGCTGTTCTTTTGCGAAGAGGAGAACGGAGGCTGTGGCTAGTGTGATGTGTCAGAGGTGCCCACTGTCTCTGAGATGGTGATGCTAAATAGGATCACATGTGTTTACTGCACCAGGTCTTCAAATGTAATTCAGAGCTGAGCAGGTCTGCAACTTGTAGCTGCCTAGTAGAGAACATGGACCCACATGCTGGATATGTCCTCAAGGTGCCTGCTGTCTGATGGTAAGGGTAGAACGGAGGCAGTGGTAGAAAGAAAGTGCAAAGGCCATAATAGCAGGAACATAATTTCTAATAGGTACATAATTACTGTAAGTAATTGAGGTTTGTGTCCTAAAGATTGGAAGATGTTAAAGTCTATTTTCACAGCTAATGAGGACATTTTTGTTAGGTCAACAGACCTTGGCTTATAAGAGTTGTTGCTTTGAAGACAAGGAATTGTGTTGTATTGAAACTTTAGTTTAATTAGGTAAATGAACAAGAAAGAGTACTGCTTCATGAGTAGATCACTTTTGTCTATGCAATAGTGTCATTGAAGAAAAAAATAAGAGTTTATATTCATGTACACATACAGAATTTGTGTTTGAGATATTTACAGTAATGTAAATGTGGTGTTTTCAGCAAACACCTGGGTATTTTGCTTCACTATACCTGTTGACATCCAAAGTGTTTTAAAGGAATTGCTCCAGACACAGGTTGCGAAATATTTCGGAAGCAAAATAAATGTTGTCTGCTTGTTCCTTCTCTACAACTGATGAGTGTAGGTCACATAAGGACATAGAGGAATAAACTGGGAATTAGTCCCAGTTAATAAAACAAAATATAAGCTTAAGCAATTCCAAATTAATTTCTTCCCAGTAAAGTGGGAAATGTCTTTTATCAATACTAGATTAAAGTTTGGCCCAGGTTATTACAGCTATACTAATTCATCCTCTGATGTGCATTTAGAGAGGCATTCATATTTAATGATGGTGTAATAAAAATATTTTTGTATGAACTAGTTGTGAACAATGGTGTTTTTAAGAGCTAAAAGCCTGCATTTATTGTTCATTTTATCTAATCTGACCTTTAATATCTATGTATGTTTTTCATCACTTTTAAAAAATTATTGTGTGAAGCCATCATGCTCAAATACTCTATTTTCCTGAGTTTTTCATGAGAAGGAGGATTAATTATTTCCTCTTCTGAGACCTATCAAGTCTAATTTTTACTTCCAGAGAAATGTCCTTTTGTTATGCTGGTGTCTGCTCACTCGCTGTGCTTGGATGCTTTGAATGTATTACATACCCAGATTAAACCATATAAGTATAGGTGTGCACTAGAAATCAAAGCTTCCAACTGAGAGCTTGAGATTAAATCCATAACCAATGCAAAAGTTATTAGTGTCTTTAAAGACACTCCTGGGCACCCAAGATATCAGCATGGGACTCACAGGGATGACATAGGACCTACAGGACATCTGTATCATTCTGGAACAGCCAGAAGCTTAAAGAGCTCTATGAAAACCTTAAGGCCAGACATCTCATGTGTATCTGACTATCCATTTTCAAGTAATTAAATTAGTTGTTTCAGTGACTTTATTGACCAGCTCTCCATTGACTACTGGGAGCTTGGACACCTAAGAATGAGATTCATCCACGTATGAATCACATGGATGTCTTCTAGGTAACCAAAAATTCTGCATAAGTCTTGTGGATAGTCTCTGCTTCTTTTGAATCAGAGATTGGAAGGCAGGCAGAATATCCTAGACAGTTTAAGATAGTTACAGATGTTTAGGCCACTGGATTTTGCCCTAACTTGCATGAAGAGAGCAAAATACAGGTGTCGTGATCTTGAAATGAGCCTCATCCTTACAGCTGCCTTGTTTGGATACGCATAATTCTGTGTGCTTTCTTCTGGGTAGTGCCGTAGCTGCTCAGTCACATGCTGTAGGTTTTTTGCTGCAGTTGAGGAGTTGATTCTTCCCACTGGATTGGATGGTTAGCAGTTGGGCTGTTGCTGTCACTGTGAACTTAAATAGCAGATAAATGTTGTCTAAAGGCATGCTTTTAACTTTTGTGACACAAAGGAACTCTTGGACTAAGCAGGAAGATATCCTTGAATTGCAGCATATTCTCTGCTGAGAAAGAAAAAAATCTGTCATCTCTTTATGGATTTAGGAAATCCCAGGGACTTTGTTGTTTGGATTGAAATAGTCAGAAAAGAGATAAATAGCTAGCTATGTGGGACATGGCTGAAGATATGTTTGGTAATGTAGGCTAACTTTAATTTTATAGATTGCAGTCAGTGTAATGTTGTGCCATTTGTGACATGAAAGGATATTATTTTATTTTTAAGAACTTTTTTTTATGATCAGGGAGACTAGACGTATTTGCGTATATAAGAGTACTAATCTTGTTAGGAAGTGACAAAAGATAATGAAAAAGGGCAGAATCTTCCTTAGCTTAAGCTTCAAACTCTCTTGCTTCCTCTTGGTAAACGGTAGTGCCATAATATACTTAGTAGCCCTTTGTGAATTGTGGTGATTTTCTCTTCTTCATTCTTCTAATTGGTGTGTCTTTGCTACAGTCTGTGTTACCTACTTTCTCAAGTACAAACGCAAAGCTATGATTGGTTTTACTGATTTTTACTTTTTTTTACCTGCAGACAAAGCCTTAAGAACAGCTGCCTTATTTCCAGAAGTTTAAGTATTTCTGAGTAAGAAATATGTTGAGTTATGCAGAAGAAATTGCTATAGAGTTGTTCCAGGACCCAGGATCAGAAAGCTTGGCGCAGACAAGCATGAGTTATACCATTCTGATTGACCTAAGCCATTTTGACTAGAGGGAAGATTCATTTTGGCAGGGACCAAAGTAATATTTCCATCATCACTTTCCATTGCTATTAGGCTTGGCTTTGATGACTAGCAGAAATATCTGAGGGAAGGCCTTGAGTCTGTACACTTCTGAATTACTTTTACCACTCTTGCTTCCTAGCCAGTAGTATATATTTCAGAAAAGCCATTTGTCTGGGCTAGTGTGACCGTATCTATGCTGTCATATAGAGAAAGGATTTCACCTCATCTTTCTTTAGTCTTGGGAGGATACATGGTATTTTAACAGTAAAGGATTTGGGCTTTCTAAGAATGGAAGATAGGTGGAAGTGAACAGTAAACAGGCCTATACTTGAAACACAAAATAAAAACATGATGCTTAAATTTTCAGGTATAGTAGCCTTAAATTATGCTGCTAAAAATTCCTATTTAGGCTAGCTACTGTGTAGATCACATAGTTCAAATGCTAACCTGGGTTGCCAGAGACTTGTGTCATTTGTCCTTTCCTCCAAACCACATCTGTGATTCCATCATTTATTTTCAATACTTTGGATATCTTCACCGCCAAGCCTGCAAAAAGCACTTCATGAACAATCAGCTCCAGTCAGACCTGCAAAATAACATTATGTGCCATAGCTATCCCATCCAGTTATCTCTGTTATCTTTAACATTCCTGCTACTGTGTGTATTTCTTTCATTGCTCTTTAACTGCCATAGTATTTTCTTCTCTTTGAACACAAACTTGCCAATTTGCATTCCTCTGATACTGTTTTTTGAGGTGATTTGAAGAATTAGCCACTCCTCTGTAGTTAGTGCCAGGTGTAGTCAGGATAAATCAGTCTTTGTTCCTCTCAGTTGCAAGGCCTGTAATCTCAGTGTACGTCTTCACTCTCCAAACCAGACCTATAGACTGCAGCCAAGCTACCAACACATATGCTGGTCCTCCTGTGAACCAGAAATGTTCCTCCTTTACCAGGGCTGAGCTGTGCCCAAAACTGCGGCTGATGGTGGCCACATGTGGCTTGCTTTTGCAGGAGGCCAATTTGAAACACGAACTCTTGCTCACATATGCAATGAAATCCATGCATTTAAGGAGGAAGGCTGGATGATGGAAATTATGCAAAAACATACACAGCAGCTTTTTACTACTATCTGAGAAGATAACAAGAGAGAAAATTCCTAGTTAAAGTTTTTACTTCAACTGCTGTTTTGATATTTTAAATGTAGCTGTATATTACTTGTGAATTATTTAACTAGTTTGAACTGCATAGCCAAATGAACACACTGACCACTGTCGGTTGTGTTCCCACATCAAGGGAAGGAAACATAGCTCAAGCAAATAAACAGTAATCCATATTATAAAAATATATTGCATAAATTGTAATGAATTATTCCATGCAGTGGAGCACACAAAGAGCAAATTTGCTTTCAATGCCACCCTTCTGTAAGAGGAAAAAGTAAAAGAAACCCTTGTTATTGCTTATTTCATACAATGAAATGACCGTGGCAAGGGGTAAAATTTTTCATTCATTTAAACAATGATGCAATTATTGTGCAGTAACTTGCACTGTCTGGTTTAAAATACAAGATAATTTTAGAACCACGGGCCTCTCTACAGTGGTGCATCTTTTCTTTCCATGCTGTGTTCCTCAAAAGTGACAGGTTCAGACTGGAAGCAGAATAAAACCGTGACTGGGAACTGGAACACCATCACTGAACTGACCTGACTCCTACCATATGAGCATTATTCTCACCTCAGCAATATTTCAGCACACCTGGGTGTTCTCTTTGGCTGTATCAAGGGATTAGAAGTCAGAAAGATTTTTAGAGTAGAAGTTAACAAGATTCCATTCTTGACTCACACAGAAAGCTTTGAAAGCTTTGTGCTGATCATCACCCTCATCAGAATCAAATAATTTTCAGGGTTGCAGGAGTACTTCCAGCACAGCTGGAACTACCATTTGGAGGTCTTCCACAATTCTTGGTCAGATGGGCTCCAGAGTTACCCAGTTGCTTGTTTCCAACCTTGGTTGCCCCCCTAGTCTCCCAGTAACAGTCTGGCAGAGTACTGAAACCCAGGTTATTATCTGCGTCTGAGGACAATGGAAAGGGTAAGGGGAATGAGGTAGTTTTGGAGAGCTTGGCTGTTGTATGGCCTTCTACAACAGATCTCTGGCAAGGTACTCCTTAGGGAATAAAAGTACTTGGCTTAGGCTATTGGAGAGGTACTCAGAGGTACTCCTTCTCTGCTATTGGAGAGGTACTCAGACTGAACGAAGGAAGAAGAATAGCCTAGGAATGATGAAGAATAGCTTAGGTAAGAGGCAGAGCTACAAACCACCAATAAGGACTGTCTAGTTTCTGAACCTGGAAGAAGTCCTGGTACTTAACAAGAGAGAGGTTGCTTCACTTTCCCTTTCTGCCCATTGTGGATGCATGCTGTGAAATTAAGTAGTAACAGTAATGGTTGGTTTCCTGCAGAACTTCTAAAACGCTGTCGCCCTGCTAGGGATTTTGAATTCTCCTTGCATAATGTAGTGATTTTCTTCTTCTTGAAGAGCAGGATTTTTTATTTCTTACAGATAATTAAAAATCATTTATAAAGTAAATAATTCTGCACTAAGGATTGTAGAATAGCCACAGAGTAGGCTGAAAGAGATGGTATATTATCCAAACGAGCCATTCATAACGTCAGTTCAGTCCTATGCTTCATGGAGTCGGTCAAGGAGATTTTCTTGAGAGTTTCCAAGAATGCACCAGGAAATTGTTAATTATTGTGTAGCTGGGAATTTATGGGTTGTATCAGCCTTAGCATCAATGAAGTTGGATGTAGCAAATCTGACGTCAATTTTTTAAAAAGGCTTCAGGAAATTGTACATCAGAAGATTTTTCTTCTGGGCAAGGCAAGCTGGAAGACACCTGTGAAAAGCACATGTTGGTAAATCTATTTCTAGGTGCATTAGGGAGTCTGTGTATATTATGTGCCTGTCACCCATAGCTGCTGGCTCAAAAAAAGAGAAAGTGGTTGTTCAGTCACTGCAGTGTTGGTTTTCAGAGAGGCTTTGATACAACACCATAGCAAAGGTTCCTTAAAAAAAAGCCAGGAGAGAAAACAGAAGAATTTTCATCTGTTAAAAGGTAATCAAAAGGGAAAACAAAGGAACAAATTATCAGCTCCCACAGCAGAAACATCCAAGGATGTTTCACTTTTCATTTCTACAGACTGTACAAGAAGAAATTAAATTGACAGGATCTCTTCTGCTATGGGATGGGACAGAAACCAATGTAGTCCTGGGTAGTGCCAAGGGAGTGCAAGAGAAAATGTGAGTGGGCAGAAACACTCCAGAGACTGCTGGAGGCCCGTGGTGCTGACTGCAAACGCTCTGCACTGCACTGCTGGAATGCAGTCTGGCTGGGGGAAATGTGCAAGATCCACACAGTCTGAGAAGTGTGGGCTAGCTGTTACCCGGACATATTCAGAGAAACATGCTGATATTCTGTATTTGATCTGGGATTTTGTTTGTTTATAATTCCCCTAGCAATGAGTAGTCTTGACTTTAGGGCTGACACAGAAACTTTAGAAGCAAATTTGAAAACTCACTTGGATCAAGAGTTTACCCTTGAACCCCTATCTGCTAGAACCCCTTTTTTGACTTTGTAAAGACAAAATAGCCAGAAGAATTAAGAGACCTGACTGGTTAACACCATGTGCATCATGTTTCTTTTAAAAGGTACTTAGTGTTTGCCCTCCATGCCTACTGTAAAATAGGAAAAACTGTTAACATTCAGTAAATATGAAATCTTGAACAAGAGCATAGAAAAAGTAAAATAATGTTGTTACATACTTTGAATTTATGGTCTGTCTTTTCATCACTGAAGCACAAAACAAAGAATAATGTGATAATTTGACTTTGAACAGGAAATCGCCAAGTGTTGGGTAAGCAAAAGTAGGTAATAACTATAAATGTTACAGTGGTCTATTTATTATTTGCCATTAATGACCAAATAGTTAATACACAATATAATTACTTCCATGAAAATGCTGATGTCAACTATAGTAACTGTTGCATAGGATTTAATTCAAACCATCTGATTTAATCCGCTTGTATATATCCTGGGTTGATCTTTGCTTGCAGTACAGTGTTTTTCTTGAAGTCAGAAGTAATTGTTAAAGGAATGGAAATTATTAGTGGTTCATGGTTTGGCAAAGAAAATAAATGCCTTTATTAGTGTCTATTTTAGAGAGCTTCTACACCAGAGATGGTTGAATGTGTAGTATAATGCAGATGTCTTTTCTGTCATAGGCTATGTGTTGATACTTGGGGTTCACACCAGTCAGGTGTTTGGAAGCATAAGTCACTAGTCTCATTATTCTCCACTGCTTAAGTCCATTTATTTCATAGAGCAAAGGGAATAGGAGCGCTTTATTAAGAAGGAGGTATAAAACTCTGGTGAACGACGTGGGGAAATGCTGGTGTGTGTACATAAACAGCATGACTTCTAGTGAACTGGTTTATTCTCTAATGTATTCTTCAGTGGATTTGTAGGGGATGTTTGGTCTTGCTATCTAGTTTAGTTAGCTTTGAATGTAACTGCCTCATCTGTTTCAGTCAGGAATTGCCCTATCATCCAAGGATGTCTTCACTTGCCTCCAGAGCTCAGCTCTTCATGCTGTGAAGACCTATCAAGCCCCTCTGCAGCAAAAACACTTGCATCTAGGGCAGCTCCACAAGTAATGAAGTAAATGTGAGATCAATAACTTACTGTCTTTTCTTTTGACTCCATAGCATTTGCACAATAGGAGACTGTAAAAGTTAATTAGAAAAACCCAAGGCATCTTCTGTTACTCTTGGCACATGTCTTTCAACACACTTTTCAGAACTATTAAGGTCCTAGCTGGATTACACCATATTTTACAGAGGTACAAAGCAAGACTTGTTCTTGAAAGGATACACTGGGAGCTCTTAAGGGTATCCAGCTGTCAACAGCTGAGACTGTTTAACCTCTCATTCCTGACTAAGCTAGTTAAATAGAGTTAAACTCTTGTCTACAAAAACACAATAATATAGCAAGACTCTCCTGACTGAGATTTTGTGCTAAGAGAGGTAGCAGAGACAAAACCAAAATAATTTAATATGGTCTCTTAAAATACTCATCCACTATTATCTACTTTTCTAAGGCCATGAGCACTGCTTTTTGTTTGAAGTAGGTTTTTCTCTGTGTTGCCATTTGTCTCCTCTTCATGTCAGGAAACATTTGTTTTTCTACCAGGAGGAACACGCGTTACAGGATCTGGCACGTTTGCCTGTGGTGTAGTCTTGTGAATGTTTTGTTAAGATAAGTGAGTGACAGCTTCCAGTTGGTGTTCCACAGGAGCTGAGAGCTTCTTCCCAGAAGTGCAGACCATCTCAAAATAACTATATTCAGCTTGCAGAGCTCCCAGTCTAACATGTTATCCTCTGAATACAGCAAGCTTGGTATTCTGCTGCAGCACTTTATCTAGCTAATAGACTTAAGTAGAAGTTCAGTTACAGGAAAGACTGTGCAAGGATTTAATCTATCAGAGTTAGCGTTTGGTCTGTGTTGTCCAACTTTGTAACAGAAGATTGTAAATTATTGTTAAATGCTGTTTCTCAGTTATGAGATATTGTTACACTGGAATTCAACACGTTTGTACATTTGTTCTTCCAATCTGTTAAGGTAAAAGTGATTTTTCTTAAGAGAATCAAGCTCTATTTTCTTTTGTTTGAAGAAGTGTCAACAGTTGAAGTCTTTGTATTTAATTTCATGTCATGGTTTAACCCGAACCAGCAGCTCAGCCCCACAGAGCCTCTCACTCACTCTCCACAGTGGAATGGATGAGAATCAAATGTGAGAAAACTGGGCTGAGATAAAGACAGTTCAATAGGTAAAGAAAAAGCCCTGCATGAGAGCAAAGCAAAACAAGGAATTAATTCATCATTTCCCATGGGCAGGTGGGTGCTCCACCATCTCTGGTAAAGCAGAGCTCCATCATGTGGAATGGTTACTTGGAAAGACAAAGACCATCACTCTGAATGTCTCTCCTTCCATGTTCTTCCTCTAGGTTTATAGGCTGAGCATGATGCCAGATGGTCTGGGATATCCCTTGGAGTGAGTTGAGGTCAGATGTCCCTGCTGTGTCCTCTCCCAGCTCCTTGTGCACCCACAGCCCACTTGCTGCTGGGGTGATGAGAGAAGCAGAAATGACCTTGGCTTTGTGCACACACTGACCAGCAGTAACTGAAACATCTCTGAGTTACCAACTCTGTTTTCAGCAAAAATCTAGAACATAGCCTTTACTAGTTACTCTGAAGAAAATTAACTCTGTCCCAGCAAAAACTGGCACGTTTCATTATATCCTAATGAGAAATGTAAGTTACAATCATACTTTACATATCATGGTTTTTATGTCTCAGCAGCTTGCTGAGATGTGTGAAATACAATTAATACCTCCAGTAATCCCAAGATACCTGTATATATGCACTGGCCTTCTAGAAAAGCATTATATTTTTGAAAGTCATAGCTAAGGCTAAAGAAATTGAATATCAGTATGTGGCCCTTAACTGTCTTTAGGAACAGAAGTGGGGATGAGTAAAATTAATACATGGCTTACATTCATAGGACTCCTGGATTTCATGAGAAATAGTCTCTATGTTTTTCTGCTTGACTATGGGAATCCTATCATGCATTCCATTGCAGTTTATGAAAAGATGCTATAGTCTGATAACAGGCTACTTTTAGAACAGTCTTGAGTCCATCACATCTCTACTAGAGATAAGCTGCCCTGACTTCTTGTAGGTGAGGAAGACCCACAGTATTTCTTGGTTTCTGTAGCTTTGATACACTGTAGCTTTTTTATACAGCATGTTGGACATTCTGATAAGTGAATCTTTAAAAATGCAGAAGAAATCCTCCTTCCTTTAAATCAAGGCAAGGCTTAGAAAATAGATAAGAATGAAAATTGTTCCATATTTGAGATGGTTTCAGAATGAACATGTTCCTAGGAGGAGCAGAGCTGGCATACTCAAATCCTTACAGCCCAACATATGGCACTTGTCGAGAGAGCTGCTGTGCAGTGTGCTTAGGCTGTCCTGAGTTCTCAAATGTTTATTTCAATGCTAAGATGTGAGTGAGATTTGTTTACTGATTAAGCCTGGTTTGGTTTTTTTTTTCTTATAGGTAAGCGGTTCCCATGCTATTGGTGTGAAATTATTGTTTTCGTTGTTTCATTGTTTGCTGGAGGAAACATGACTCAGTTACCTGAGCTGTGACTAATAACTGTACCTGTCATGGGTCCCAGCAGAAAGGCAAAGGGGTGACAATAACCTGAGGCCTTCAGATAAGTCTGAGGCTTGTTGATCGGAACACGTGAGCTTCCGATGCCTCTTACTTGTCTTAAAGCAGACAAAATCCCCATGACTCCAGAAAGAGTAATAGTTTTATAATAATGACATTAGCCTGAAACAAGCTTTCTACATCTGGATATGCCACAGAAATTCCCCTGTGTCCTTGGGAAATTCATTAATATTTGTGTTGCAGCTCCCCGGCTGAAAGTGAGAAGGCATTATAAGGATAAACTGCTTAACCAGTTTGAGTTGATCAGATATTAACGGTGACGAAATTGCTGAGGTTGTGCAATATTCTCTGTCAACTGCATTAAATTTATCGTGCAGAGCAAAATGATACAAAAATTTATCTCTTCTTCCAGTGCTCATGAAGCTGGTGAGCAGCCTTCTCGATCAAGGCAGGGAAAGGTGGCTATGTGCTTGGCAGGGGACACCACCAGCAAGCAGAAAAAAACACTAAAGTGTCCTTCAGTGCATATTTGTTTTCTGCATAAATCTGCGTACTTGCAGAAACTGTGCTTTTCTTCCAACAGGCAAGGACTTATGCTAATGTGGGCCCATAACTAACTGTTGCCATGGGAAACTCTGAAATGGCCACCCACACTTTTATATTTCAATGGAGCTTGTGTTCAGACATATTCTTCAATCTACATGTCAACATATGCACACAGTGTGTATATATGTATGATTCTTGTTGTAGTGTAGTCGAGATACGAAAGTTTTCTTTCTATTGTAAAGATTTTGGTGGTGTCAGCAGCACCTAGAACACTTTGTCTGTAGGGCTGTGCACATAGCTGAGATGCCCCGAGTACTGCTTGGTCTTGCTTCTGGGCAACATTGATGTGCTCTGGACATAGAGAAAGGCAGAGCCAGTCCCAAGAGATTTTCACTTTTCTTTCTTTAGTTGTTACCCATGTGACCCTGCAGCCCTCTCCCTACAGAATAGCATGATCCAAACACCAAAAATGGAAATGCTCTAGCTTTTCAAGGAAGAAAACATTTTGTTTTGAATTATGAACCTATTTTTCTCTTTTCTTGTGCTCAGAAAGGTGTCCTGTGAGACGTTTTCTAAAATATTTGTGTAATGAGACATAAACTTGATTTAGAATATCTGAACTCATATGACTTAAAGCTTAGAGAAGCTGTAAGTGACCCAAACCCCCACAGTGGCAGATAGGCATCTCTACTGGGACTGGAGAAGAGGTGCCACTGGTCTCTGGTTTCTGCTAACCAGCAAGTACTTGTGAAAGATAGTTGTACAAGCAGGTGCTTGTATCAGTTCTTTGACAGGTTAAATTTGACATATTTTTAAGCTGCTTAGTTTCAAAAGCTTTTAGGATCCAAGTTGCCTGTTAGCAAGCTGCATTAGAAAATCACTAAGGTTAAGCAATGTAGTTGTTCTGCTATTAGTGCATCAGCAAGACAGGAAGTTTTTTTAACTGTAACTGCACCAACATGCTTTCAGAGAGGATTGTGTGAAGCACATTAAAACATATTGATGAAATGTGGAAAAGGCTGCATTGCCACTGCCTGAGCTACACATTTGCTTTGGATTCTAAATTTGGCATCGTTCAGTGAGACGAAAGAAACACTAGCACTGAAGTACAATGCTTGGCCTCCTCCCTTCCCTAAAAACAGTCTAACCTGCCAATTCCTTCTGCATACCCAAATACTGACTGGATTAATATAAATGTCAATTATAACGTCGTTTAGGACAGCAAGCAAACACTTGTTCCTGTCTGGCATTTCTGTGGTGTGCTTGAACACCTTTGGCACCAGCAGCCCCTTTCCTAATCAAAGGACAAGCCTCAATTGTCACACGACCATGGCCCTTAGCGATTCCTTAAATGTGTGGCTTTGTGCCTTTTATTAGGTTGTTCCCCTGTTTTCCTTCTTTTTTGGGTTGGTTTTTTTTTGAGGTGTGTTTTTTTTAGTCTGAAGCGATGGAGACTGTACATACTATTAGTCTAATCAAATTAGGATAGATGTACTAATACACACTTGTATTTTCAAGGATAAGAAGATAACTACAGATGACTAAATGCTTAGTGGGATTTTGAGAAGTGATAGACATCTAATTGTCACACTGTTTGTATGCTTATATTCCCTTAAATTACTATTTTAATTTAAACTAAACAATCTCACATCCAACTACAATCCTTTAGCTATCATTGTGAAAATAACAACTAACAACATTGAAAGTGAAAGTAGCAAATTAAACATTTGCTTAGGTAGCTGCCTGTTGCACATTGTCTCACTTTCCTAGTCTAATTTACTGATGAGGAAGATATTGCTAAAAACATGTGACTATAAAGCTTGTTTTATAAAAGCTTTTCTATTTTAAAATGATCATAAAATATTTTAAGAATTAGTGAAACCAAATTGCTTAAATGTCCACAGAGACAGTTCAAGCTACAAAATATTTATCCCTAGATAGTATCATTCTCAGTGAAATATCAATGTTGCAGATTTAAAAGAAGAATTGTAATTATTTTCCCATGCTCAGGTAGCTTTTCTAACTGTTACTTCTATTTTTTATGAGTTATATTAATATTTTATACATGCTACATGGGACTCCTAAAACATTTTTCCTTTTATAGATCTCTAGGTAGATAAATATCTGGTTTCAGTTCTTGAAGTTGGATGAAAGTATCCAGATATTTGTCATATTCTAGTTGCAATTGTAGAACTGTGGACACAATGGTAGTTTCTTATTGACCACATTTTTCTTTAGCTTTGCAAAATACCTTCTTGAAGAGGATGGATTCTCAGGAGTCTGGTTAAAGCATGTATATTTAAACCTTTTGCCAAACTTATCTTTTGAAATATGAAGAAAAATTGTTAATAAAACAACAGCCTTTCTTAATAACTGATAAAATTTCACTTAGTTTTCAACAACAACAAAAAAAAATTCACCATTTAAAGGGTTTGCAAAGCGATTGTTTTGATTTAGGTTTTTTTGTTATTGTTGTAGCTTGTTCTGATTTTTTTTCATCCATTACTGTGAACTTTAATTGCATTGAGCTTAGCCCAAAGGCTTCCTGTGTTCCAGCTTTTTAAGCTGCCTAACCTGTGTAAATACATTAGGGCAGTTCTGAACCATTAAAAACAAGAGGAGATGGATGTGTGCAAAGTTCAAATGTGTTCTGGTGGCTTTTATCACCAGTGTGAATCATGTGGCAATTTAGACACTTAAAATAGTTTGTTGTTCATAAAACACAGCAAAATACAGCAAATGAAATCTCTCTAGAGGAGACAGAAATATATATTAGGGATTTCAGTTTGGTGTTGTAGGAGGTTTCTTACTGGAAGGAGCTAGGTTTTTTCCATTTGTATGTTTTCATTTTGATTGAAAATTATTTTTGGTGTACTTGAAACGGTGTATGTTGAAAGCTGTGTAAACTGAAATGCTTCTTTCATCCTCAAAACCAAAATACTGTGGGAAGTTTACAATACTTTCTTCCAGGACAGAGTTAGATCACAACTATTTCATGAAATGGCAATCAGTCTCCCTGCAGCATTACTGAATAAAAGTGTTCAGAAGACTAACAAAGCCTCAAAAATTACATTTCTTGTCTCAGATACAGAGCCTACTCTCCAGACAGAGTCTGACAGCTCTTCTTTAAAATCAGCAGGCACAGCATGCCAAACCAGTGAAGCCATGTAGCAGAGTACAACAGTTCAGGAAAGTATATGAAATACAGTTGAATGATTACAATTGATTGGAAAATATGGGTTTTTTCATCTTGAATATTGTTAGCATGTAGACATAAAGCAGTAGATACTTAATGAAGCAAGCATAGTAAAAGGGAATCCATCCAGGTCTTTGTAAGGAAAAGTTAATCTGTTAGAGCTGTAAGAGAGGCATTGCCTCAATCGACAAGCAAGCTAGAAAACAGCAGGGTCAATGAGGGGAGGTAGCACCTGTGCCAGGACCAGTTCTTTTCTACATGTTTGTAAACAACTCTGCAAAGGAGATGAATGCTGAGGTTTGCAAAACAAGAAATTTTCTGGTGTTCCATGAAAGTGTGCAGGGCCAACTGAAAAGCTGCAGAAAGTCCTTACAAGGCAAATGCCTGAGAAATAAATCAGCAAATGATACTCAGTGTACATAAATGTACAATAATGATTCTAAGATGTCATGGTTTAGCGAGGAGCCGCTTTTGCTTGGTAACAGGGGGAGGGGGCTTTCCCCCAACTCATGGGTTCAGACCCACCTCCTGCCCGGCTGGGCCAATCTGGCACCTCTGTGATCACTGTTTGAGGACGGGAATTTGAAGTGCTTGGGAGGAGGTGTAGGAGTGGTACAAGATGGAGGTGACCACACGGAACCCACAGTCAGAGAAGGAAGAAGGAAGGAGGAGCACCAGACCAAAGACCCCTCTGCAAGCCATGGTGAGAATGCAGCTGTACCCCTGCAACCCATGGAGGGCAATGGCAGGACAGAGCCACCAGCAGCTCTGAGTGAGCGTACCTAGACGGGCAAGAGACTGTGTGAGGGGGTGGCCATGGCACAGACTGGAGAGACTGCAGGCCACAGAGCAGACCCACACAAGAGGCAGAGAGGAGCTGCAGCCTTTGGGATGAACGCATGTCAGAGCAGCGTATGCAGGGCTACTGTGTGTGTGATGTACCCCGCAGAGGTGCAGGGAGGACAGTGCGGATCCCACCTGCCCCGAGGAGAGGCAAACGGCAGAAGCCATCAGGAATAGACTGACTGAAACTCCCATTCCCTGTCCCCTTGTTCATGGGGGAGGAGAAGAAGACACAGGGATTGGGGCTCTGAGCCTGGGAAGAAGGAGAGGTGGGGAGAAGGTGGTCTTAAAGGGCTGGTTGTGTTCTTCATCATTTTACCATTTTGTGCTGTTTTCTGTTCATTATGTTTTGGGGTTTTATGGTTATGTTTTATTTGGTGGTGGATTAAATTTCTGCTTCCTTCTCCAAGCTGAGTAGCTTTGTCTGTTTTGTCCGGGACCATAAGTGGCAATTCAACCCTCTCTGCCCTTTAGGACTTCTCAAGTCTGTGGTACTTGAGTCTAATCGTGGTCTTTTGTTCCTGGATGGGAAAAAACATAACATAAGCAAAGCACTGCCCTAATGTGGCGTATGAATTCACAGGCTCTGAATGCTGTGACTCAGAGCTGAGATTTTGCTATTGTCGCAGGCTGCCCCTTGAGGAGGACAGCTCACTGCTCATGAAAGTTCTGCTCATCACCCAGAGGGTGGTGATCAATGGCACAGAATCAAGATGGAGGCCTGTGGCCAGTGGTGTTCCGCAGGGGTTGGTTCTGGGGCCAGTCTGTTCAACACCTTCATCAACGATCTGGATGAGGGGACAGAGTGTATCCTCAGCAAGTTGGCTAATGACACCAAACTGGGAGGACTGCCTGATTCCCCAGAAGGCTGTGCTGCCATTCAGTGGGATCTCGAGCAGCTTGAGAGTTGGGCAGAGAGGAACCTCATGATATCCACCAAAGACAAGTGCAGAGTCTTGCACCTAGGAGGAGCAACCCCATCCACTACCAGGATAGGCTGGGGATTGACCTGCTGGAGAGCAGCTCTGCAGAGAGAGACCTTGGGAGTCCTGGTTGATAACAAACTGAACACAAGCCAGCAATGTGCCCTCGTGGCCAAGAAGGCCAATGGCATCCTGGGATGCATCAAGAATGTGGCCAGCAAGTCAAAGGAGGTTGTTCTCCTCTACTCTACCCTGGTGAGGCCTCATCTGGAGTGCTGTGTCCAGTTCTGGGCTCCCCAGCTCAAGAGGAACGCAGAACTGCTGGAGAGAGTCCAGCACAGGGCCACCAAGATGATCAGGGGACTGGAACATCTTTCTTATGAGGAAAGGCTGCAGGAACTGGGGCTGTTTAGTCTAGAGAAGAGGAGACTGAGAGGGGAACCTCTTTAGTATTTACAAATATCTAAATGGTGGGTGTTAGGAGGTTGGGGCATCCCCTTTTTCTGCTGTATCTAGCAACAGGACAAGGGGTAATAGGATGAAGCTGGAACACAAAAAGCTCCATTTAAACATAAGAAAAAACTGTTTCACTGTGAGAGTTACAGAGCACTGGCACAGGCTGCCTAGGGCGCTTGTGGAGTGTACTTCCTTGGAGGTCTCAAGACCTGGCCGGACATGTTTCTATGTGACCTGATCTAGGTGGACCTGCTTCTGCAGGTGAATTGGACTAGATGATCTCTAAAGGTTCCTTCCAACCCTACCATTCTATGATTCCATGATCACCACCCCAAGAACGTGCAGCAGAGCTGGGAAAAATGCAGAGAAGGCCAACAAGGATGAGCAGAGCACTAGAACAGATTCTGTAGAGGTCTTTCCCAGTATGTCCTTCCCGAAGAGCACATGCTTCAAGAGCAAAGTTACCTTTCATATGTTCTCTGAGACTGGAGCTGGGATGCTGGGTGCAGGTACTACCAGTGACAGGATTAAACGTAATGGACATAAGCAAGAAGAGAAAAATTTCTATTTAAATATAAGGAAAAGCTGCTGTGAGGATGAGGGAGCCTTGTCACAGGCTGCCTAGAGAGGTTGTGGAGTCTCCTTCTCCAGAGACTTTCAGAACCCACTTAGATGTGTTCCTGTGCCACTTGATCAAGGGGAACCTGCTTTAGAAGGGAAGTGGGCTGATGATCTCTAGAGATCCCTTCCAACTCCTGCCATTATGTGATTCTGTGATTCTGTGATATCCTGGAGGGAAGAAGCCTGCTGGTGCAGTGTGTGCTAGCATGTGCAAAACAGTGAAGCTAATTCTGGTTGTGTCTAGGCCATTTTGTACTCATTATTGCATTTCATGCAAGCTTTCTAGAGTAACATTGTTAAAAATAGTGTTAATTGAGATAAATACTACACAGCCAAAAGAAAGGAATGGAAGAGTAAGGGTTTCAAAAGTCTTATTTTTCTATGGATGCTTGCTTTGCCAACCTTATGCTAAATGAAAATTGAGTCATTGAGCAGGAATAATAGAAATATAGTACAGAAGTAGGGCAGGTCCTGTGTTGATATGTCCTGCTGTGTTTTGGTATTTGTGCTATTCTACAGAAAATAGTGAAAATAGTCAAGTGTCTTAGTCAGCTTGGGGGTGCCCTTGGCTGGCTCCTTTTCTGCTTTTTGGTGTGAAATGAGTATCATTCCAGTTGGAGTAAAAAAAAAAAAAAAAAAAAAGGCAGGGTGTGGGTGAAAGGTGTGGAACACCAGAATTAAAACTTCAGAACATTTCTGAACAAGGATGGGCAGCGCTCAGTGTCTCTTTGGGTAGTTCCTTCTGCAGCCAGGTTTTTCCAGCTGAGGAGGCTTTATCCCTCCTCGGGAACTGCAGCCACATCCAAGAACACAGGCTCTTGGCAGAAAGCTGGTAGAGTCTGATGTAGCTGAAGAACTGAAAATAACTCTTCTAAGGGAAAAATTTCAGACGTCAAAGGCTTTAGTCATGGCTATCTAATGTTGTTAGGTTTTAGTGTATTTTGTGTGATGGAAGAATTTGAGGTTAAGGGTGGCTCTTTGTGTTTATTTTTTTCTTTCCTCTCAAAAATAAGCAGCTGAACAGTTTACCCACAAAGACAATGCAGGACATAGTGAATTGTTTCAAACCTGTTGTCACTTATGAAATCTGAATTCTCTCTCTGCTTTTTTGAAATACAGGGAAAAAATTAATTAATTTCAGTGAATGTTCAGTCTTTGTTTTATACTCCTTCATAAGTGAAGTTGGCTTCATTCTAATTACTTCATTTGTATAAAAGGCAAAGTTGTGCGGCTAACAACTTGGATAAATAATTGCCAATAAAACCTTAGCACATTTCATGGGGCAAAAAAAACTCAACAACTGGGGTGTTTGGATTGTTGCATCATTTTAGCAGGGGGAGCTGCTTTCAAATAATTGTTTACACTGACAATTTAAAGCAATCTCACCAGCCACAGCTGTGGGAATGTTAAGACCTGGTCACTCGTCCAAGACAAGATGCAACATCATTTGAAAACAAAAAGTCCCTAGCCCTTCTAGCATAACAATATTATTTAAAATCAGTGAAATAACATGGTAGTAGCAGTAATAGTAAAGTGGTTTATGATAAATTATCTTTAGATCACTTAGATCTTTAGAAAGTGCTTAGTGTCTTCATACAGAGTGCAGACTTGGTAGCAGACCATATATATGGATATAAAATTGTCACGTTCATCTTTCAGATGACCTTATGTTTGAGAATATCAAAACACTTAATAGAGATTTAATATAGAGTCACAACAACGTGTTTCACAAGTATATTTTTTACTAGCTGATGAGAGAAACAGAGTTACAGAGAAACAGTAGTTTTATGGAAATCTTATGGGGAATCTGGTGTTTGAGAATGTGGTGGCTTGGCAGAGAAAAAAGCTAAAATCCTAACAGTCATGTTTCTCATTGTACTGTGTTTTGCATTTTTCTATTACATTGGTTATAAAGGTGATGTTTTTAACATATGAACTATACTGATAGATTGTAAAACTGTAACCAACTTGTTTTGAATTTTCAGTTAACGGAAGAAAAGATCAATAAATCAATGTGTAGGTGAGTGAAATCTATTTTGGGCAGGGGTAGAAGAAAAATTCTCTTGTGTTTGTTTTTATTTTATGTTTTACTTAACTTCAGTGAAGTACTTACTATTGCCTGCACTGAAGACATGAAGTAGATTTTGTTTATAATGCTGGTATCACTGTTCAGATTTTATTAGCTCTTAGTGTGCTAAAATCAAAAATTCCTATCAAGTACCATCTTGACAGTTTCCCTTATTTACCATACATAATTTGTGAGAATACTCTGACTTTTCTGAAATAGACAGACAAAACATGTCTGAAACCTGAAAAAAAAATGCGAAATGTGCGATGAAAAAGAAAGTGCTACTATACAGATCATTCTGTTTAGTGATTCTGAATTCATGAAAGTGGGTTCTCTACAGATCCTCATACCAAGGTACTTCTTGAAAGATTGCTCAGTGCCACATGGGAGAGAACAGAAAAAGAGAAGTGGGTGGTGGTTTGTGAGATTAAAGGCTAGCTACAGAGCATTGCAAGCAGGTCCAGGGAGGAGATAGTTGCCCTCTCTTCCACACTAGTGTGTTGTGTCCAGTTTTCTTAAAATGTAGACCATCCCAGAAGAAGATGTAATAACAGACCAGCATTCAGTGGATGAAGGGCTGGGGCACTTGGTGTACTAAAGTGGCTGAAGAAAGTGGCTGAAGAAGCAGTACTTATTTAACCTGAAGCAGAGGATCAGGTCTCTGTTTTCTGCAGTCTTCAGTGCAGGATGGGCAATTAGGTGTAAGGTGGAGCCAGTTTCCTTTTAGAAGTATATGCAGAAGAACAACAGGCAGTGGTCATGAGATACTATTTGGACATGAGGAGAAAATTCTTCCCAGGAAGCAGTTGAGCAGTCAAGTGTGCTAGAGAGCCTGCAGAAAGCTTGTGTTTGGAGATACACAGCACAGACAGACTTGGGCAAGGGCCTTAGCAAGTCCTGACCTACCTTCGAAGTTGACCTTGCTTTGAAGGTTAACTAGTTAGCCAGTGAAGAAACCTCCCATTTAAATTATCCTGTACTTCCATTATCTCAGACAATCTGAGGTAGTGGGTGGTCAGAGATGACCTTTATTGAGGACGTGATACTCAACCATTTCACAAACAGAGAGCAAATCCTCTGTATAAAGTGAAATTGTATGTAGATACGTCCATGCAGGTTGCAATACACTTTTAGTAATTGTAATGGTGATTGCACCCTCTGATATGTATTAAATTGAAAGGCAGGAATGGCATATTTTTATTCTGAATGAGCAACATTCAGAGTTTACTCTTTTTCACCTGCATTAGTATTTAAATGCTTGTAGGAGCAAATTTTCACAAGTGCACTGTGCTGCACTTTAGAGTTCTATAGAGGTAAGATATTGGTATCTGACAGCACATTCATATTTCAAAGGATTAAGTATGACTGTTAGGCGCTAATTTCATTTTTTAAGGGACAGGGAACCCCTTGAACCAAGGCTCTTCCTGGATTTGTGTTACTGCATGGGGGAAAATCACTAGGTTTGTTAGGTGGGTCAGAGAACGTAACTCTAGAAAATGATAATCTGTGCTGAGGGGCATCAGTTCTGCCAGGACCATGACTCTCATTGCTCACTGGGCAATGCAAATGCTCACTGGAAATGCAAACAAAGAAAACACTTGAAGACTAGAGCACTTTTAAAAGGTGGACTGAGTAAGAAATGTTTCAGGAAAAAGGATAAATGAAGAAGGCTGATACTCCTTTTCTCTGCATAGTGAATGCAAAATGGGTTCTTCAGGCTTTTTCTTCTCTAGTGGGAAAAAAGAATTTGTAGCAACTACATATTTTTAACATAAAACAACATGACAACAAAGCAAGCAGTATTTTTAGTTGATGAATATCCAGAGATTTATAAATGAGCTCTGTAAGTACCACAATCAGCATAGGATTCCTCCTTGTGCTTTTAAAGTTTAGGTTGTTGCAAGACATAAAATATATTAAAGCTTTGAGTTAGATTGCCTCCAGAAATGGGCAAATGAACTGTTCAGATTTAGGAAACAATGAAATTTCTCACAACACTGCTTGTGACCTTTCTGTCTGCAGGCACAAGCTGGACAGTCTTGTTTATGTTTGGAGAATGATTAAGGATCTTTATTAAGATCCTTGTCTGAAAAGTAGATATATTCTTCTCTGAAACAAATAATGACTGAAGTCCATCAATCTCATGATGCCTCAACATGATTTTCAGAGCAGACGCAACTGGAAACTATATGCAGTATTGTCATGGAAATTAGTTTGTATGACAGAATAGTGAGCTCTGACTCTGCACCTGCTATAACTAACAGTTCCTTTGTAACATTCATCCTGTGATACACTGTTCCATTTTTCAACAGGACTTAAAGTTCTCATATTATGGTGTTTCCTTCTTAATAAGTGGCACCATTTTTTACTGATGGAGGCAAAAGCATTTAAAATAATGTTTTCCAGATTTGTTTTCTTTAGTGAGGAACAGAAAGAGGTTCCAGGAAACAGTAAGATTTACTGTTGGAAACACTTTTGGTGGATATAGAGATGTGCAACTATCATTTTCCAAGTCCTGCTGCCAGATGTCTAAGAAGCCTGTTTCCAAATGTTATTATCGTGAAAAACATGCAGTGAATCAGCAGAATTTTGTACATTGTTCTACAAACACCCTTCTTATGGCTCTGTTGTGAACTGTGTAAAACTCTTTGGAGTAAGACAAAAGACTAGTATACAGAAGAAAATTTGGAAAAATTAAACATCATTTGGTCACTAGATGGAAACAGAAGCAGCAAATGTGCATATGTGTATATTAGCTGTGTGTTTTTTGCATTTTCACCTGAAAAATGTAATATCTTGTCTTCACATGAATACAGAAGAGATTAAGTAAAGTAACTGTTAGTATTTTAGTTCAAGTCAAGAATGAGCTGGACAAAACAGTACGCCTGGGTATAGCTGGAGTAGACTAAAAATGTATAAAAGAGAGCTGAAATAAGAAGTGGGAAGGGCAAGAATGCCAATATGAGGGAAACAAAACTCAGGGAAGCTCTAAACAATGCTATATACCATAATGCTGTCTCATCAAGAAGGGCAAAATCTGTAAGATTGTCTTCTCTTTTTTTTTTTTCATTTTCATTAGAGTTTACCAATTTTGCATTCCTTTGCAGCAGCAGGGAAGAAGTAATCTTGGGTCTTTGAGTGTGTCAGCAGTGATATTCTGTGAGGAAGCCTTGCACCTGAAAAGACTTAGAAATCCTTACCATATCACCAAATATTACTGTTGTCATCCAAAGTTGAATATCTGAAGCCCATATCATTGAACTGAAGAGCCATAGCCTGATTAGTTAACATTTAAGCATCTGTTCTGCATGGCCCCTGTAGAGTCATAGAATTATTCAGTCACAGAATTATTTAAATGAGAAGAAAACTGTTCAAATCTCTAGTCCAACTGCCTGATGAAAGTGGGGCTGATTTTGAAGTTAGATCAGATTGCTCAGTGCTTCATCCAGTTTTGAATTTATCCAACAACAGAGACTCCTCAAACTCTCTGGCAAACCTATTGCTGTTCTTACCATCCTCACCAGGGGGGCGGAAACAATCTTTATGCCTAACCAGAATTTCTGAAATTGATTGTCTCCCGAGCTGAATGTGCTGTAGATCTTCACATTGCCTACCAAGTCTTCCATAATTGTAGATTCTGAAAAGCATTTCTTTCAACTGGTCTGTCCAGTTTCTACAGTAAAAAATTGTCAACAAGGAACTCAAATTGCCTGGATTTTGGAAGCGAATTTTCCTCATCTATCATTTATGTGGAAATTTTACACATCTGTCACTAGAAATGCCTCGGAGGTTAGTTTTACATTAACACAAGAATGACAGACATGCTTAACCATAACTCAGCTCAACCTCAAGCAGATGTTCTTAAAACGTTACATGAATTGCACATGTTTCGGAAATTGAGTGAAAAGGTGTTTCTAACTTGCAGACTTCCTTTCCCTGCTGAAGAGCCTCATTCTCAAAGCAGGGTAAATATCCCTCCCTAATTAGTAGCAGATGCAGCAGTACATGACCAAGCATGTGTCAAGAGGACATTTGGAAATCGTAGCAGAAGGTACCTTGCCAGATAGGAAAGGAAGATGTGAAGCTCAAGCAAGGAATTGTTAGGAGAGTGCAACAGTATTTTTGTAAAGACAAGGAAGGAAAGGAGACAGATGTTAACAGGGTTTTAGGTAATGCTGCAAATCAAGCATATGACCGCTGCTTCCCTTCAGCAGCAATCTTCATTTGTTGTTTAGATATGTCAGAAATGCATGGGAGTTAAAAGAGACACCACCGTAAATGATGTTCACAAATAGACTTAAAACATATACAGTTTTTCCTCTGGTCCACAGATCCAAAAACTTTTTAGCAGTGTAATGTCTACATTTTTGTTTTTCATTTTCTTTTCTTGGTGTCATGCTGTTGAGTAAAAAGGGGCAGGTCAACTGCAAAGATATTAATGACTTCACCAAGACAGACAGAATAACTTCCTGCTACAAAGAACACAGAGACAAGCAGAATTAAAGAGAAAATAATTAATTTATCACCTCTTTTAGCAATGCTGCTGCTATACTCTTACTATGTTAATTACTTCTAATGGTGTTTAAAATACAGTAATAGACAGTATATGTTTAATTGAAATTCTTATTGGGCTGTTAACCATCTCAACATACTTGGCCTTTCAGTTTAGTTTTGTTATCTGAAAAGAGATTTATTTTAAATATGGTTGGATAAATAGAATCAGTCTTATAAGTCATGAATGAACATCAGAGTGCAGAGCCTTTGATGAGCACTTAACCCACAGCTGCATGACCAAGGGAGTAGATCAGCATCTCTGAGGTCATATGGATAAGTAGTATCAATCAGTATTGATGTAGTAGTTCTGTCTGCTGAACTGCTCTGTGGAGATAGGATGCATCCAGGAAACCTGTCCTTGCATTTCTCCACATCTACTAATACAGATATTGGTGTTTGAAGTATGGGAGTGGGTTTGGCAGCCCTGCTACTTGGAATCACAGACACTGTCAAAAATACATATTTTTTATGCTCCTTTGGGAATACCTTAACTGCTGCCACATGGTCTCCACTTTCCACATTGTTTCTTTGCACAATGAAGAGAGAGGAGAAAGGCTTCATAAGGGCAAGAGGAGCTCAACTGTAGCCTGACAAATCCATAAAACCCTGTGTGACAGATACAAAATAATGCTATAGGATAAAGTAACTGTCCTCACTATGCTAAAGGAGTTCTCATCAGTTGCTATTTACCAAGGAGGAGCTAGATAATTTGGAGAGATTCTCTGAAGACACACATTCAAACAAGGAGTTTCTCCAGTTCCTAAGTGTACAAAGTGATTAATAAGGCTTTCCTTACTGAAATATTTTTCAGAAGCACAACAAACACATGACTTTTCTATAAGTGGAATTGCAGCTGAACATTTGTAACCTGTACTTACACCAAATGAGCTTTTAGTTTCTTCTTTTTAGACTTACCAAACTCCTCAGGACATTTTCTACCTAATACTTATATTCTTACATAAGCTTTATTTTTTAACCTTATTGTAGAATATACCTGCAGGAGCTGCCCTGTACGTTGCTGTAATTACTTCACAGACGTACGACTTTACTAGCAATCATTTTATTTAATGAATCATGAAGGATCTGTAAAATGTATTCATAATATTTATTTTACTATAAGTCAAAGTGTTCCTATGGGACTGTGCAATCTGGAGAGCTTTATAAATACTTAATACTGCCAAAAAGCCGGAGGTTGTCCAGTGGAGGGACACTAGTATGGGCAGAGAGTGGGAACACACAATATACAAGGGGAAGCTGGAGAAAATAGGTTTCTTTTCTGTTACCTAGAGGAGCTTTTGTGGACAAGCCAGTTTCTTCTGAGAGGTACACCTAGAAAATAGCAAGTGGTAATAGTGACAAAGTGCAACAGATGACCTGTTTGAGCCTAAGGAAAAAATTCTTCACCCTGCGAGATGAGCAGGTTTTGTCAGAGAGGACACAGGATCTCCATCTTTGGTGATACTTTGAGCAAGGCCCTCAGCAGCCTGATCTAACTTCAAAGATGGCCTTACTTTGAACTACAAGGTTGGACTAGATGATCCCCAGAGGTTCCTTCTAACCTAAGTTATTCTTTGTTTGTCATAAATAAATGCATCATAAATAAGCACAATTTTGTGCGTTCCACTGTGCTTCCAAGCTCACTGAACAGAATGACTGTAAACAGGGTTGCTAACACTTTATGTGACTACAGTTGCCTAAGTCTTCCTACTGAAATGTTTCCAGTTGCCTGTAGCTCACCAGGGAGTTGTCTTTTACTGTGTTTGTGAAAGCATGCTCAGATTTCAGTACTCCGGCAAGAATTCTCAGTTTTGTGTGTGTCTGCTCAGTAGAAACTTGCTTGCACTTTGTAACTCAAATCTCTGAAGACCCTGAGATAGCATTGACAAGCTCACATGTGCCACTGACTGAGGATGTCTGAGCACGTTCTGTCCCCAAGCTGCAGAGACTGAGATGAGTTTCTCTTCGCAGCCACAGCCAGCTGCTGTGGACTGGGCCGTGGCCAAGTCCTGGAAGCCAGAGCAGGAAGCCTGTCTCTCTGGTGCGTTCAGTGACCCCTTGTTGGTGCCAGCACAGTGTGGAAGAGGGAATTGATTCAAACTTAGCAGGGACAAGAACTAAACTGGGGGAAAAGGATAATGGACAAGAGTTGTATTTATGCAACTGGGTAGACGTGAGCTCATGGAGTCTGAGTGGCCCCATACGAGCCTATCTGCATTATTGCCTGCTTGCACACCTTTGGGACTTCCTCCTGGAGTTATCCTCTCCATATTCCAGCAGAAGCTTCCTTAAAGTATTGACATTTTGTTTGGATAGTCCTTTAGAGTCAGCTTGCCTGCAGTGCAGGTGGATCCAGCTCTCTGTACAGCCTCTACCTGTCTTACCTGCTGCTATCTTGCTAACGTCATACAGATATTCTCTAAAAGTGATCTGGCATTGTGTAACTTCAGGACAGATAAGATGCAGTCCATTATTTGACTGATGACAAGAGATGTAGAGTACTGCATCCAGAGGCGTACTGCACAGCAGGACAGCAAGTGTGAGGATGGGCAGGAAAGCAAGTGTGAGGGATATGCTGCCAGAGTTGGGTTTGTCTGGTTAGACAGGGTAGAAGAGAAAGCACCTGTAGAGCATCTTGTGTGTTTGAGGACTGATTTGGCAAGCAAAGGGAAGATTAGGATTGTCTGAATGGAAGAAAGGGGACTGAGCACAGGAGCCTGAAGATTGTATTCTGTGATAAAGACAAGAAATGAGTGACAGGTTTGTGATACTGAGACACAGGGATAACACTGGCAAAGAAATGCATATAAAAGTTCTGCATAAGCCCTACAGCCTGCTTCTTGCAGAGCCTGAATTAGAACTGGATTTCTTCATCTCATCAATCTGATGTGTCAAACTGCAGAGATGCAAATCTAATGGGCAAAACACTGGTCCAAGGCAGCCATGGAGCAACAGTTATTATCCAGGCAGTGCTGTTGCAGTTGGCATTCAGGAAAGTTGGCTTATATTTATTACATATTTTCTTCCTATGTACATTCGTCTTTTTTTCCACTGTGTACTAGAGCTGCAGAAAGCAAGCAATAAATCTTCTGGTGACTGAGATTCATCTAGGCACTGCATCAGAAGTACACCAGCTTGGTCTCATTAGAAGCAACAGATTGGCATTTTAAGGCATTAAAAGGGGAATATTGTATTACATTTCTTGTATCAGTTTAATCTGAACAGATGTGTACTATGTTTTGCAGAAGGATCCCTTGGGGGAGTTGTCTAGGTACACCCTGGACAGCATGATGTAAGCATGATAGAGCTGGTTCCACCCTGTCTGTATTTTATAATGAATTTGTCTCTTTTTTAGTGCAAGTGACAGGACTTATATTGCTCAACACTATCCTGACATTTTTTTTAATTTATAATCCAGTGTTCTAAAAAACTGTTCAAATGTTAATGTCTTTCCAATGTATGATTAATGTGAATTTAAAAGATGGTGTTTGTAGAAGAAACTGCCGTTGTGTCAGAAAGTTTTCTCATCAGGATGCTTGTGACAAAAAGTAAATCCATTTATAAATTCTATAATAAATGGCTAAATGCTGCCACAGGTGTATTTAACAAGGCTTTTAGAAAGAATGACAAGGATTCTGTAGTAGCAGTTTAGAGGAAGCTTTGGAGTGCTTTAAGGAATTGATACCTTTTCATTTGTAATATTTGTGAGGTTCATTCAATGTGTTTATTGTTACAGTCTTTAAACATACTTTGGTAAGTGCTTACAGTCACATAGCAGAGCTGTAGTTCTCATGGGCCCTTCTGGACTTAAGATTGCAAAACAGTATTCATTCAAATGCTTACCAAAATGTATTTTTGACTTTTTACATAGAAGAATTCTGTTGTCTTGATAGCAAAAGCTCGGAGTTCACAGTGGAGCAGGCAGCACAATTGTTGAATGCAACCTGATTGTACTACTTCAAGATGCAGAGGTAGATCCCTCCACCAATCTTTTTTTTTTCTGGTTTTTTTTCCTCCCTGTGTTGAATTGAACTAGTTTCCACCAGTTTCCACCCTCTCACTTTAGGAGGCTTCCTGAGAACTTATGGCCCCGAACAGAAAACAGCTGCACCCTGGGACCACAGCAGGGTCTGTTCCTGCGCAGCAGCTTGCCTTCCTTGGCATTTAGCAATGGTGTCTCACATGCTCCCACATTCACCTTTCAGGGGCATTGTTGAAAATCTACTCAGAAATGCAGTCAAGAAGTGTGAGATATGAAGGAGAAAAGGAAAGAAATGAGGGAAAGCACCTTGAGCAAAAGGTAGGAAGTTCATCTGTGGAAGCAAAGAGACCAGTGGAGGAAAGAATAGACAAGAAAAGACAAAAAGGAGAACATGAAAAGCAAAAAAGAATTTCTGCCACTAAGTCAAGTAATCCTCAGTGCTCTGAAACAGCGTGAAACAGAATTCATTCTCTGATCTTCTCATCACATGACTGTTAGTTATTCTTTTGCCTTCCTAGGAGCCTGGTACCAAGTGTGTAAGTGTGGTCCTTTCCCACTGAAGTGTATGAAAGTGAATTGTTTATGTGGATTAGATTATTCCACTAAACACTTTTTTCTTACTATTTTGTCCTTGGCCCTGCTGCACTATCACACATAGCTCACAAACAATACAACATGTTTGATTCTTCAGAACTTGAAAATGAGAGGTATTATTTGCTCTTCTCATAGCTTACAGACTTACAAGCAATGTTGGCCTTTATTGAGCCATCCTGTTCAGCTCTCAAACTGGTAATGATATATCATAAGTGATTGAATCCCAAAAGTTATGCATCCCTTGCCTTACATTCATGTGGAGTGTAGAAGTCACAGAGAAAGTTAATACTCCACAAGATTTACAAGGGTGGCAGAGGTGAAAGATCATAACAAGCAATAAATAAATCTTTTTCTGTCTGCCTCTAGTACACTCTCAGCAAAAGAATGTGCACATGGCAAAAGTTCAGGAAATTCTGTTCCTTCAGTTCTTAAAGTCACTGCCTCTCACAGCTCTGCCTCAGGAGCAAGTAAAAAGCCACCATAAATGCTGTATACATTCTGGTGACAGAGATTAATAGGAGGTTTTTTTTTTCACAAGTCCAGGAGCATCAGTCTCATTGGTGCCAAACAGCTGTGTGTTGAAGGGCTTATTTTGCTGCCTTTACAGTTTAGTACATCCTCCCTTACGACATTCTGCCGCCTTTTATGAAAAAGAGTTTGCCTATGGACTAAACAGAGGATATAACTTAGACCATCCCATGCTTGGCTATACTCCCAGACTGGTGCTTATCTAGTAACTTGTAAGCAAGCCTGAGACATGTTGGTTACAAACAAGACACAAGTTCAAGAGAAGAGGACAGGACATTACACCTTTCTAAACTCTGAATTTAATGCTCTCCTTGCAATTCCTGAGCTCTCTGTGTATACATTATTTGTAACTCAGATTTCCTTGTGGCAATAAAGTGGAATAGCAGTTTTGGGCACAGCTATGAACTGACAGGAGCTTGCCCTGTTTTTTGACTAGAAGACAAAATTTGTGCTGTGTTTGTGTTACATAGCAAATGGAACTAAGTTTGTTACTTACTAACCAGAGACAATAAAACCGGGCGAACTGATCACGTGAACTCTAATTTATTTTGTAATACAAAAAAAATATTTTAAATTACCATATTCTTTGCAGGCTTCTCTTTTCAAGAGCACTGTAAGACAGCAATAGCTATGTGAATGAAGACTTAAAATTCCTTTAGCCTTGTATCATATCTCCTGTACCTTCACTGGTTGCTTACTAAATGCACAGTGAAGAACAGAAGAACAGAGCAAGCACTGAATATTCTATCTTCCTCCAATGATATGTGTCTTGAGGCAGAGAAGAGTCTGGACCCAGAGGTGGTGCCTTGGTATTTATTACCTTTGAATATTTTTTCCTGTGAAGTTGACAATTGTCCTACTGAACATACAGAAGTATAAAGTTCAGGATCCTAAATGACTTGTAATAAGGACTTGCACAACTCAATTACAAGTTGAATAGAGGATTATGTCCTTTTCTTCCTTTGAACCTGCTATTTACTGGTTGCATTGGTTGCCTTTCTTTTTTCTTTTTTTTTTTTTTTTTTTTATTTTCAAGAGACGGTGAATAACCAACTCCAGATCATCTGTTCTGTTCTTTGTAGTTTTGCTCATGTACCTACTAATCTGCCTCTTTCCCAGGCTGGACCAGTCTTAGCTTATTTATTCATAAAAAATCTGCCCTTTAGCTTGTTTGACCACTTTGCCTTAAACCAGTTAAGAATAGGAAATCCTTTTCCTTTCTAACTCCACAGCATGGGGGAGAAAAGAGGTGTATATGTGTGTCCATGCATGTGTAGTACCTTCCTGCATTCCGTACTGCCGTGCTTTCATCCTCAGAAATTCACTCCATTGTAGCACTTGCACAGTGCAACTGAATGAGGGAGGGCACACTGGTGCACAGAAAGCCTCACTGTGTGCAAACTCACTGCTGTCAAATGTGAAGGAAGCTGTGGCAAGAAGTTTACAGGCTTTCTGAGGTGATAATGGGTAATGGCACTTTGACTTACCTTCTGCAAAGCAGCATTAGAAGTACTCCTTCTTTGTAGTGTTTCTGGATGCTTAAGCAACTGATACTTTAATCTGCTCCGCAATCAACATGTTCTGAAAAGGGCTTGGCACTTTTATGGGAAAAAGGATCCTGATTTGAGCTTAAAATATTTGCTGAGTGATTTCTAAAAGAAGAAAACTTGTAAAAACACATTTGATTTATAGTTTGGGAGATATACTAGACATGTTCAGGGGCCAGGTGTAGATTAATCTGTCAGCGATTTGCCACTGTCGTAGGAATTTCCAACATGTGCCACCATGTTCTGTGCCCTGAGGACTCAAAAGGAATCACTCCTGGGTTTAGTTTCCCAGCTCAGATAACAGCACAAACAAACCAAGACCTACATTGACCTACAATAGCATTATATAAGCAGTCACTTTAATAAAAGTAATAGGTCTCTCTGTGTCTCATGCGATAAAATTATGCCCCATTCAAGGGGCCAGTGCAAATTTAGGCACAGTTTGAAACCCTAGATATCGTGCATAACAGAGGTGGGGCAGATCTCCACAAGATGATTGTGTGTTGCCAGCTGAAAGCTGTTTTCAAAATGAAGAATACCAGAGTGCTTGTGCAGAACACTTTCTGTAACCTACTTGGAATAGCTGAACTGTGTCAGATGGAGATTTCAGTAAAAGACAAGTGTCTGATACTGATATTGTCATCTCAAATGAATAAATTATAGCAAAACATCAAGCAATTGACTACCAGATTTTGTAGTGACATGTGTAAGGCTTAGCAGATGGTATTGTTAGGTCTGCTACTGAGTTGGGTTTTTTTAATTTTAACACTTCTCTGGCATCACACATCTCTGTTCTGTTACAGAGGCAGTATCTCAACCCGCACTTCTCACATCCGTCTTCCAATCTTCCTACCATTTTTCTCTTGTATGCTAAGGTCCTGAAATTCACTCAAGTTTTTGCATTTTGTTTTATAGTTATAACTGCAGTCTCTTGACTACTATCATTTTCCTTCTTTCTCTTTTGAAATGTTGTGATTTAATTTGGATGCTTACTTCAGTCTTCTAGAAGAATATCTGGAAAGGCTTGCATTGCTATTTCCTGTGTTCTTTGAGTCCTGGTTTTGTTGGAAGAATTCATGCTTCAAAATTCATATTTTTCATGGCAATTTGACATTTTCCTTTATTCTTCCTCATAGAACTAAAAATTACAGTTAGAGAATAAAAAGAAATTGAAAAAGTGAAAAAATACCTTGAGATTTCTTTTTTTTTTAATTTCGAGCAAAGCAAAGCTGGGTAGTAAGCTTGTATAAAACTCCATGCTATTGTTATTTCCTAAGTTGGCTTGCTTATTTCTCTTTATAATACACACATCTCAGGGTTTTTTGAGCCAGAATTGCTGGAGCTGGTTATACTGTCAACACAGAGATGTAATCTAAAATTTCAGGTTCATTTAGTCAACATAAATTATTCTCTGCAAGTTCGTATATGGCAGGCACAAACCACGCAAGCTGATGCCTTTTGTCTTTTGTACTCATTCCTGCTGCTGGAGTCAGACCACAAGTCAAGACAAGGGACTGACTGCATTTCTGCTTGAGCCTCCTACTCCACACCATGTGACCCTGCATCACTTTTAAGCTGTGCAAAATTACTGGCACTCAGCTTTAGAAGCATTCATCAGGAGCAAGGGTGGTTTTTTGTTTTGGAGTGTTTTTTTCCCCAAAATAAGCACCTCATTGCCAGTAATATAATTCAGCTCATCTGTGCCTGTTTCCTCATTCCAAACCTTGACTGCTGCTTCAAACGTGTTGGGACAAGTGTTTTTGCAGTCATGTGGGAAGCCGCTTTGAGGAACCAATTTGACTGGAAAACACTCCTTTTCCCACCCCAGAGTTAGCTGTCAGCTGTTTCCTTTCCCCAGTCCAGCATACCATCTGGTTGTCCAGGGTCTTGGAGCAGGAGAGACCATGTGTCCCAGGAGCCTCCTTCTTGCAATGTCATAGCCAGGTGTCATAGCCTGCTGCAAGGGTTGACTGAACTGCAGTCAGGAGCAGAGATCATATCTCCAAATGGAAGATCAGCATCTTCAGACAGTAGATCAGAGCACCTCAAATCCTTCCTTAGGGGCATCAATTAAGCTCTTTGAGTTTAGAAGGCAAGAATCCATGTCTTTGCACCTAGAAAGCATGCCAAAGAGTCCAGGGAGAGGAAAAATGGTAGAGCCCACCCAGAACAAGGAAGGCTTTGGGGTAACACTAGTGGCACATGTCCTGGGAAGCATTCACTGGGGGAAGTTTTGACAACACTGTGCCAGGATTGTTAAAAATGAGGTGCCAGGTGTGTTTATAGAGATCAGACACAATAGATCACAACATGTAAAGGTTCCCCGTGCTCTCTTGCTTTGATAGGAGCAGGGAACCCACAAAGAGATTAGATAATTTGTAGCTGATGTACATACTATCCCTCCTGCTTAATGCAGATGTGATATTTTAGGACATCATTTGATATACTGTTTAGGTTTCTTAGCTGTATCTTGGCATGTTTAAGGAAATCTCTGACAGCGTTGGATCCTTGGGCAACCAAATGACCAAACTGAGCAAAGTTCTTGTAAATGAGGCTTTGTGGAGCCTGACATAGTAATAAAACTCATTGGTGGTCTTGTAAGTGTGAAGATAGGCTTTTTGAGATGTGGATTGTAACTGTACAGTTAATTTTAGGATTGTGTTGTCCAAGAGCAGCAGTGTGTGCTCAGAAATCACTGCAGAGCCAATACTGACCACATGTGCTGCTGTGGGCGGAATGTGGTTCACAGCTTGGTTGTCCTTTTTAACTTATAATATTTAAGATCACCCTTCTTCTCTGAGACAGAAGAGTAATATAATAAACAAAAAAGACTGTCACAGAGACAGAGGCCCCACCAGGGACACTGAAAGTTACATCTTTTCTCACTGTTCCCTTTCTCACCAGCAAGAGATGCTATGGCTTCAGAACTTGGAGAAAGGAGACCTGAGACATGCTCTTCATAATTTGTGTACTGGTGAAATTCTCCAGATGTTACAGCAGAAGAGAAATAGCAATAAGCTGTGCTAGGTCTACACGTGATGACCATATCCCGTGCAGACATAGCAGAAGTTGTTTGCATTATATTTCTGGAGTAACTGTCAGAATATGATGGCTCACGTCATTCCACTATAGTGTTGTCTTGGTCACTGACATAAACAAGGGAACGGAAGGACTGAAGTTCACCATAAATTCAAAACTTTGCTGATTTCAATACTGACTTCAGCCTACAACAGCCCTTGTGCGCTTTGCATATTCCCTCTGAAGGTTGATCTTTATATGCAACACAGTGCTGAATATTTCAGAGTAGATGGAAGCAATCAAGAAAGCCTCTCTAAGAATAATTGTTTTTTCCAAAGCATAACTGCATTCCTTGTGCTAATGTTACTTTTAGCCTAGCTATAAAAGGAGATGTGATGGTTTTGTCTAGGCCAGGTTTTGGTGACGGGAGGAGCTACATGGGTGGTTTCTTTAATCAAAGAGATGCCAGAAGTTTCCCTTGTAGCTGATAGGGTCAATGCTAGTTGATTTTAAGATGAACCTACTGGTGACCAAGGCCTGGCCAATTAGTGATTGAGGTGATACCTCTATGATTCACATATTTGAAAAGGAGAAGAAGTTGCTGTGCATTTGCTAAACGAAAGCAGCAGCAACAATGAGTGAGAATGTCAGAACTATCTCTGTAGACATCAAGGTCAGTGAAGAAGGAGTAGGAGAGAGATGCTTAGGCATTGGAAGAAAGTCCCCTGTGACCTGTGGTGCAGCCCATGGTGAGGCAGCTGTGCCCCTGCATTCCATGGAGACCACCAGGAAGCAGAGATCCACTCGCAGCCCATGGAGGACCCCACGCTGGAGCAGGTGGATGCACAAAGGAGGCTGTGACTCCATGGGAAGCCCGTGTTGAAGCAAGTGCCTGGCAGGACCTGGGTGCCTGTGGGGATAGAGGAGCCCACACCAGAACAGGTTTGCTGTCAGGACTTGTGTTCCTTTGAGAGACTCAGGCTGGAGCATTCAGTACCTGAAGGACTGTTCTCCCTGTGGATGACCGACACTGGGGCAGAGTGTGAGGAGCTGCCTCTGTGGAGCAGTTAGTGAAGAATTGTAGCCCATGCGAAGGACCCACATTGGAGAAGTTCATGAGGGACTGTCTCTCATGGGGAGGGACCTCACATTGTAGCAGTGGGAAGTGTGATGAGGCTTCCTCCTGAGAAGAAGCAGCAGCAAAGTCCAGCTGTAATGAACTGACTGTAACCCTCACCCCCTTTCCCCTGTGCTGCTAGGGGGGAAGGATAGTCCTGATGGAAGAAGGTGTTTTGATATCAGGTTTTAGTTCTCATTTCCCTGCTCTGTTCTGATTGTTCATTAATAAATCTAACCATTCCTCCCAAAGTTGAGTGTTTTGCCCATGACAGTTAATTGCTGAGTGATCTTCCTGTCCTCATCTCAACTCATGAGCCTTTACTTACATTTCTCTCTCCTCTGTCCAGTTTAGGAGGAGGAGTGATAGAACAACTTGGTGGGCACCTGGCACCCAGCCAGGGCTAAAACCAGGCTGGAAGTCACAGGAGAGGCCTTGCTCAGAGAGTCCGTACTTTGCAGGCCTCTAACACTACCTCGCTAAAGCAATCAGGATTGCAAACTGAAGAAGACATTTTCCCTAATCATCAGAGCTTGAAGTGCTGAGCTCAGCTTTCCTGAGGTTAGTCCAATGCTGTCACCAGCATTCAGTGCCAATGAACGTCTGCTGAGGAAGGGCTTTTTACTGGAAATAGAGTTGTTTTAGAAGAGTCTTTACTGCAGTGTTTTAGGAGTCAAAACATGTTTTTCACAGTCTGCAAAGTTCGACATTAACAGTTGCTGCAAACCTGTCTGACTGTTCAGGGTCATTCTGGCCTCAAAGTCAATGATGAAGAGCAAAACACGATGGGCTTTTATTGATGACTTCACTCCTTAGACATGCCAGTAGATGCAAGTGGGTCTGAAATGTTGCAACGTGCTCTACAGACTTCTGTTTGCTTTTACTTTCTAGTCTTTTTCCTCTGTTGTAAGCTGTTGGGAATCTAATCTTTTGCTGTAGCATCTGCCTTTCTCTTGTTTCTTGAATGTCAACCTTCCACAGAACTATTTTGGCCTTCCTTTTTATGTGCTTTCATTAAAAAATGCTTTCGGACCTACCGAGATAGCAGAGACTGATTCTTCCAAGAAAACAAGCATTTGTTTCAAGTGACAGGGTTTTTGTCTGTCACTGAGAGTTTGTGTGTGAGCCTAGTCTGGTTTTTAAGACAAGTGCCAATTTATGCAGGTTTTACTTTCTGACTTTTTGGAAAACCAGAATACGTGTATATTTGTGCATGGGCTTTCTGTTTATAGGCAGGTGCATGTTGCTGAAATCTTACCTTCTTATCTAGAATTATTTATTCAGCCTCCTGATATAGCTTCTAGCTTCTCTAGCAATCAGTCAAGCAGTCAAGCATTTGTTTCACCAAGTAAGGCAGCATGGAGCACTGTCCTCCCTCATGCCATCAAGTTTATGTGAGGCAGTGTCTTGGAAAAAACTTTGCATCTCCTGCCCTCGTCTTCTTTCTGCCTATCTTTTTTTTCCTTCTTCTCTTCTGTCTTCTTTCTGTCTACCTATTCTGGGCTGCTTGTACCTCAGTGTAACAAGTGAAGTGACTGAAAATACAGGGATATGTAAAGGTTAGATGATGGGTTCAGCACTCTAAATCTCAAGGTAAAGATTCTTCAATGATCTCTGATAAATTCTGTTGAAATACAGGCCATAATTCATGTTACTTTTCTAAACTTGCACTGGCTCTGCAGGGCCATCAAGAATTGACATTTGCTTAAATAAACTGAGACAGTATGATTTAGTGTGTCACCAAGAATTAGATCTAAGGAAAAGGATGACATTTCACAAGTTCACTTTTGTGGCTGTAATGAAAGCATCTGTCTGTATAGTGATACAGTGGGCATAATTAGGAAGACTTTATTAACCCAATTACAATTGCAGTCAAGAAACATAATATACTGTGAGAGATATACTAGGTTAGTCATCATGTTAGTTTTTCGATCTTCAGATGGACTTTACTGTTAAAGTCTGATCAGGCATGTAATTTGTCTTTATTTAAGAAAATGTTGGTTTATTTTGGTTTATTACTGGCAATGAGACAAAACTGGTTAGTTTTCCTTTCATTTTTTTTCATCTAATGACATTGCACATTAGCTACTTTCAATCAGGTGTTTGCATTTAATTTTTACTCTAATCTTTTCTAATTCTGGTCTCACCATTCAGTCTCTGTTTTCTTAAATTATACCAGGATATCATTAGATATTTCTTAATTTACATAACTAAGAAAAAAACCTATCCATAATGCTGAAAATGAGAGACCTGTAAGACAGTGTCTTTTATTTTTTAAAAATCACAACTAGTAAAATCTTACAAACGGTTTCTATCTATTACTGCTGAGAATGTCTGACTATGAGGTCAATAAAAAATTTACAGATGACATGTCCATAGAGATTAGGATCTAACAATTTGTACCGTTGGAAACTCAACACATAGTATGATCATAAAAATGTGGATTTCAAAAATGCAGGAAAATTCAAATCTTTCAGAAATGCTATGAAAAGAATGAATGTATTCTTTTTGTACAAGACTAGAATCCTACCCTTAAAAAAACTGGCAAATACTGCTATCAAAGTCTTCTTGCTGAAGATAACATCCTTCTTTACTGAGGTCCGCTGCATTTGAACCTACCAGGACTAACACAAAAGGCCTATGACTATGTGGCATCATGGTAACATCTGTGAGACTTCCTTAAAGACACATTCTGAGGCAATTTCTTAGAGAAATTTAAATATTCTGAACAAAATTGGTAAACCACATGGACCAAGGTTGCCAACATAAAATGTATTAAGAAATTACAGAATAACTTTCTACCCAAAACCAAACCAAATATGAATTTTTCTCTCTTATACACTTGCGTATATCCATTTTACTTGCTGATGTTCTTTTATACATGTAGTGGTTTGCCTGGGCCAGGTTTTGGTAGTGGGGCAGGGGGTAGCAAGAGGAGCTACAAGGGTGATTTCTTTAAACAAAGATCTGCCAGAATCTTCCCCTGTAGCTGATAGGGCCAATGCCAGTCAATTCTAAGATGGACCCACTGCTAACAAAGGCCTGGCCAATTAGTGATTGAGGTGATGCCTCTGTGATTAATGTATTTGAGAAGGGTAAGAAGTTGCTGTGCAGTTACTAAACTGCAGGGGAGCAGAGATCCACTCACAGCCCACGGAAGACCCCACACCGGAGCAAGTGGATGTCTGAAGGAGCAAGTTCTTGGACCTGGGAGCCCTTGGGGAGAGAGGAGCCCACACCAGAGCAGGTTTGCTGTCAGGAGTAGTCTCTTTCTGAAAGACTGTTTTCCCCATGGATGACCCACGCTGCGGCAGGGTGTGAGGAGCTGCCCCTGTGGGAGGCCCCATGCTGGAGCAGTTCATGAGGAACTGTAGCCTATGGGAAGGACCCACATTGGAGAGGTTCATGGAGGACTGTCTCCTGTGGAGAGAGACCCTCCAATGTAGCAGTGGGAAGTGTGATGAGACAGCGGCAAAGTCCATCTGTAATGAACTGACCACGAACCCAATCCCCTGCGCTGCTGAGGGAAGGAAGAAGAGTCCTGGGAAGAAGGAGAGGTGGAGGGAGGTCTTTTAATGTCAGGTTTTAGCTCTTATTTCCCTGCTCTGTTATGATTGTTCATTAATAAATTCAATCATTTCTCCCCAAACTGAGTCTGTTTTGCCCATGATGCTAATTGCTGAGTGATCTCCCTGTCCCTATCCCTGTCCCTTCCTTGCCACTTTCTATCTTGACTCACAAACCTCTTGTTATATTTATCTCTCCCTTGTCCAGTTTAGGAGGGTATCTGGCAGCCAGATAGGGTTAAACCACCACAATACAATAGTAAAACAAGCATCAACTACGGAGTAACTTTTCACCAGTGAAACATTTTCCTGAAGTAAAAATAAATATCACTGAAGAATGTTCTCACGTGAATTATTCTCGTAGCTAATTATAGTTACTGTTTTAAAGACAAGAATAACCTTCTTGCATTCATCATGTTTTCCTGCTCACCTGTTGAAGGTATGGATGTATCAGTTCACCCCATGTGCCTCAGTATGCTAGAAGTGTAGTTCTGTGTAATTACAGCTTGCTGGTTGTTGCTGAGGAAATGGTTTCATTATAACTTTATTCTTGAGCACTTTCTGAGTAGCAAACTCTCTTACTGTGCATGGGTGTGGATGACATCACAGTTGCAGAGACCATGGTCAACATATAGGAATCTGACTAAATGTATGGAAGTGATCTGTACAGAGGCTGTTGTAAGCTCAGTTTTCTCTCACTGAGGTGTTGGAGCAAAATCAGCAAAACAGCTGCTGGCTTAGATGTTATGTTTGTTGACACTCACAGAGTAGCAGAGGGATACTGAGAGAAAAAAATGAAGAGAATGAGGAAAGTCAGACCAGAAGCAAAGTGATGGCACAATTGCTGTGGGAGATGAGTTCTACAGTACCTGCCTTCAGGCTTTCCAAAGCTACAGGATCTCCCAAACCGGAAAAGTGTATCTCCTAGTTAATACATACATATTATTGGAGATTAACTCTCCCATTTAGAAACCTCAATGGAAATGGAGCTTCCTGACCAACTGTCAGTGCAGCACATAGAAGCAAGTTATGTGTGCCAGGATTTTCTGAGTAATTATTTTGGCTTTGACAACTATTCTTCCTTCCCACTTTCTAAACTGAGTTGGGGTTCACAAAATGAACCTCTTTTCTTCCCCTGTTTTACCACTGCAAAAAGCAGAGAAGTGTATATGTCACAATAATTTTATGGAGGTGATGTGTGATTTTTTGAATGATAGCTTGAATGAGGATGTGTACAAAGCTCTTAGATGAATGTCCAGTGCCTGCTAACTTTAAATGTATATTGGAAAGCTCTTATCAGAGAAGCAAGTACTACTATAAATAGCATTTAAGAGCATTTTTTGTATGGCCTATGTTTCTTTATTGTTGTAAAGGATAATTAGCTGTACCTTTATTTGCAGTGCCTATTAATCTAAATAAACCATGAAAACTGTATTGCTTCTGCATGAATGTTGCTCAGGAGAGAGAGCCCCTTCTTGGCATAATATCTTTAAAGTCCATATTTTTTCAGAAGTGGAATCTTCTTAGGCGTGCTAAAGACTAATAAAGCAGTAATTCTAGAGACCTAGGTTGGTCTTTAGTGAACTTGAATGTTTGCTCTTTGTTTTGTACAGTCAGGAAATAGCTGTGTTTTCAAATGTAAAAAAAAAAGGTGGGAGGGGGAGGGGCTTCCCTCTAAACTCCTCCTATGGATATTTGAAAAGACCGACTCATGCAAAGACAGGAGAGGAAGACGAAAAACAAGCCAAGTGAGAAAGGCCCATTATTTAATAGTGATCAAACTTCAAATACATCTCTGGAGCCTGTATTTCTGGGACTCAGAAGAAAAGCTACCACTGTCTCTGTCTGTGACTGTCCCTCAACTAAACTCTGAAACCCAAGACTGGCAGCATTGGGTTCTCACAAAGAGAGAATGGGTGTTAGAGAAAGTGAAGTTCAACAGAGGATACATAAAACTTAAATCACTTTTGGCAGTCTGTCAGAAAAAAAAATCAAATCCTTTATAAATCTATCCACTGTGGTTTTGAATATGATTGTTTTTTCCAGATCTCATCTGCAATAATAAAATAAGGATGAATCTGGAGGCTCACTTCAGGCCCCTCAGTGCCATACCGACCATCAGAAGATACTTTCAGGCTAATAGCCAGGTCAGAGAAATGGAAGCTGAAGGAAAATATGTATTATTCTGTCAAGCTCAACTCCCTTCTGAGTCACGAGCACTCCCCACTTGCGTGTTCTCTACTGCTTTGTTCATCCTCATGCTCTATCACCAGTACTTCTGGGGAGGGTGTTTTTCCACTGCTAACTTAATTCCATCAGTCTAATATCATTGGCATAATTTCTCTCTCCTGTGGTATCTACATCATCCTGAATTTCAGAGTAAGTTAAAATATATCCAGCTCAGCAACTTTCCCATTTTGGGAAGGAAATCAGATGCTCCCTGTTTGTAACTTTAAACATGTCACATACATTTCCTTTCGTGTGCAAGAGTCCTGCTGGGATCCAATGCGTGTATTCCTAGACACGGCCTTAACAACAGCTTGATACTCTGGTTGGTTGGTTGGTTGGCTTTTTTACAGAAGACTAGTTTGTAAATTAGCAGGATTTTTACATGATATCTCTCAATGTTGGCTTTATTTCTGACCATGAAAAGAGTTGATTGTTGCTTTATAAATACTGTTAAAATGACAATCCTGACAGGTGTAAAAGAACTCTAACTTAAGCCGGAGATAGAACTATTGTCACAGTCAAAACCTACTAGAAAGGATGCTCTTAGAAGACCACTGCAGACTCATGTTCTTGCAAAGTTTGAGGATAAATACCTTTATTCTCCTGCAATTTGTTTTTAAAATGTAACTGCATCTTCTTTGAAGCTGGTAACTCATAGTTCATGGTTCATTGCAATAACAAAACTCTGATTTACTGAACAAGTAAACATCCTGGCTACAGTAATATAACAGACACTGAAAATCACAGGAGAAATATTGCATGACAGAATGTTCTGAAGTACTCAATTCAGTCTTCTTTTGGACCTAAGATAGGACATTATGGTCCAAATGTGCAAAAAAAGTGAAAATGCTGTATAAGCCCCTATATACTTGACAGTCTCTATAGAGATGAAGAATTGTGAAGAATCAACATGACTTTCATTCTCCAGGTATTCAAAGCCATTTTCAGTCATCACTGGTCAGAGTATGAGAAATAGCTCATCAGATTGCTTTGAGGGCTCAACTTTTGTTTGGCATACATGCCCTTGTTGTATCAAGTGGCTTTTGTAGCAGAGCTTCACAGAGGAATCTCTAAATGACAGATCAGTAACACTCCTTGGAGTTTCACTCCAGATGTGGAAGGCAACAAGTGATCCTCCTAGTAACAACCTCTGGATATTTTTCATTTCTTTAGTTTTTGTATTGATACATGGTGACTGTATCAGGGAACTTCCTTCTGAACTGAAGAAAAAATTTACTGACAACCTCTGGAAATTTCCTTCAAAGACATTCAGATAGTTGTTCTGCAGATAGAACTGGTATTTTTCCTCCACATACTTTACTTGCCTATAAACCACACTAAATTCTACTACTTCAAATGGAGAGTGATGATTTTTACTTTGTGAAAATCTCTGTAGAGTCTGAGGTAGGATTTTTCTGTTGTATATACAAGTGCTACTGCACATAGATCAGGCAGTCATTATTATGAAAAATAGTTTAAAATCTGCATAAGATAGAAGTAGCTTGAAAGTTTGACAGTGGAAAGTACAAGAATTTATAGCTTGACTCTGTTCTACCAAAAGCAGCGTGAATTAACAGGACCAAACCTCAAGAACAAGGCCTGATTAAGGGACAGTATTCTCGTGAGTTAATTCACTCAAATGTAACAAGGGTGTGGAGGGAAATAAATAACAAGAAACATCAGGATGCATTTGTGCATAACCAGCACTGTTTCAATGATGAAATAACAGAGTTTGGGACATAGTGTCATTGGTAACTGACAATACACATCTGTGTCAGTCTAATGAAACCTGATTTTTATGGCCGTGCTTTTATATATCACCAATTACAATGGACTTGATGATTGAAACCTTGTTAGATTTGTGAGGAAGACTTCAGTCTTTCTGTTGTGCTGTCATTGTTCTGCAGATGTCCTTAAAAAGAGGTGCACTGAATCATTGCTTGCTTGTTTCGTTTCACACTGTCTTGACAGCCACCTGCTTTCTTCTCCTGTCTACCACAGTATCTCTTTTGAGTGGTACCAGATGCATGCAATTTCTTCTCTACCTATGTCTGAACCCTAAGAAATTGTTATCTTCACTATTCAAATTGAGTGATGATGTCATTGTAGGCTTGCATCAGCTCCCACATTTCATTTACAGTTTGTCATTATCATGTTTCTTCTGCCTTTGCCTCAAGTCTTTTGCTACCCTTTTGTGTATGTCTCTCTCAAACACACTTAGATGTCCACTTGTACATTCTTTTCCATTCGTGTCAACTTTTTTTTCTCATCTTTTCTTCCTCCCTGTGTCTTTGCCCTCCTTTACCTTGTGCTCCCCACTTTTGCTGGCTTTACCCACCTTTGCCTACTGCAGCTGTTAGCTCTGTGGTAACATTTCTTCTGCACAAATGCTGTCAGTACCATTCTCATTTTGGTGGCTCCATCATTGTGTTCCACAGTGCCACTGAGCACCTCATGTCCCCCAGTGCAGCCACGTGCTGATGGCAGCCCCAGCAGCCCCTGCCCAACACCAGGATCCCACTCAGGACATAGACTCCCCCCTTGCCCCCCAGTCAGACCAAAACGTGGCTGTCTTGGGCAACTACTTGCTCTGGTGCTGTCAAAATGCCTCCTCTGCACAGCTTATAGGAAATGAGCTACTGTTAAAACAAGACAACTTTAGCCATCAGCATCAAGATGTGCCCTAGTGTGACTTGTGCATTAAGGTGATTGTAAACTCATAGATTTTAACCAGTGTTCACACCTAACAGTCTTACTCTCCAGATAGATCCTCCAGGTATTTTCCTCTGAGTTTGGGTAGGTGTCAGCTTGCGGTCCAGTTTTGGATTGCCAGATTGTGCTTCAGCTTGACTTTCTGAGAAAATGTCAGTCCTGGTTCTGATCACACTTCTCTGTTGGGAAGCTGGCAGCTTTGGAGGAACTATCTCTCAGCTGGGACATCTCCTCGCCCCTGCGTGGTGGCTTTACCATGCTGCATGATAGTGAGCAGTGAGGTTGCTTTTAAACAGCTGTTAACTTTGAACTGGGCTTCAGACTGGAAATTGCTGGTACATGTGCAGGAGAAGGAGGGATATTGGAGGTTGTTATCAGTACTGTAGCTTTTTTTTTTGCTCTGACAAGGGCATGGAGGATCTTGTGTGATGTTTGTTTGTTGCACATACTGTTTGCCTGCGCAAACTCATTTGTGATTTCCTCATATGTCCTACCACACAATATAAGTCGATACTGAACATCTACAGCAATGGCCTTAACATACTTTCTTGAAAATGTGATTTCAATCTGAGTTACAGCTATATAGGCAATTAAGAAATAATTGGAAATGGGTTCATTACATTAACTGCCTTTCATTTACAAATACTGTAATCTTCAGCTTTGCTTCTCTTGACATGCTATATATGTAGCCAGGCCAGTTAATATGACTTGCCTGTAACTGAAGTCGTGGGATTCCACTAGTGCACATGGGAGGCTGTGATTTGGAAAGCACATGCCAAAGACCATGGAACATGGCACATGTCCACATCCTCACATGTCCCTGTACTTTCTCATGAGCAATAGTACTGATTAATGTTGCAGAGCTGCTCTTCCCCCAGTCCTGAGTTTTATTTACTTTTTGTGTGTGTGTTACCCTTATGGACACCACATCAGTAAGCTGCATTGATTTTCTTCTGTGGATGCTCAGTAGCACAGGAAGTGTGGGAAACCAGCACAGCCATTGGGCTTGGATCCTGTGAATGTCACTGTGCTTCTTCAAGGCTTTTATTCTTTTACCTCTATCAGTCTTACTTGGCAAAAAAGGGGACAAGTTTGTTCTGAAGGAGAACAACCTCAAAGAGAAGAGCCATTGCCTCTACATTCAGTGTTACCAAGCTCCAGGGTGGGGATTTTGGTTTTGTTTAAGTTCATTGATTGCACTTTAAGCTTGCTAAAAAATCCTTCAGGCATTCCTCAAAATGCTGTGCACACTCCCATCTGTTATGCATAACATATTATTGCTTAAAGTAGCAGTCACCAGTCTTCATGGTAGATGTGAAAACATATTCCTCTTTCATGTTCCTCAGCAAAATAGCTGTATTTTCCAAAAAAAAGTTGTTCCAGAATTTTCCTGTTGGCCCTTCATGAACAGCTCATATGTAGAGCAAAAGCTGAGTCAGATTAGCAAGCAGCCTGATGAGGAATGACCTGGTAGTTGTCTCCGCTTACTTCATCCTGCTCTCCGTATATGAGATGTCTGACAATTTATTAGTGCTAGACTGTACCTATTTAAAATGTCATCCACTAACAGCAAATGTTCATTTTGCTGCACAATTTAAATGAATCAGAATTTCCTGGTACCAGAGAAATCAAGCTGCCCTTATTATTAAAGTAAATTGCCCAAAATTTGTTGAGCTTGGTAGATTCAGGAGCAGACTAATTGATAGAGCATTCACTTTCAATGTACAAATTTGAGCTCCCGTAAATAACATTCAAAGTCTTCATAACTGTTTTAAATTGTAAATGTATTTGATTTCCCTGTTTACATTTCCATTTCCATCTTTCTCTATTATACTGTAGCAATGACGCATTGTGTATGTTTGAGAGTGGATTAAATGAAGATATATGATGTTACGTAAGGTTTTTTCTGTCATTGATTTGAGTATTGGAACATATTATTCTTCTGTAAGTTTAATTTTGCTCTAGATTTGATAGGTATTGTAAATACATATAAGTTATTATAACTGCTCTTATGACTGATAATTTTACATAAATCTTCTAAAAGTACCACAACCAGAAATACTTCTTCTTGTTCATCAAGAGTATATCCTCTTTTTTCTGTTTGGTTGGTTTGATTTTTTTTTTTTTTCTTTTGATCATTCATATCCTCATTACAATTTCACTTGCCTGAGTACCACACTAGTAAGAGATGTTTCTGTACACCCCATGGGAGGGACTCTGTATCTGCAGAAGCTGCAACTGTGGGGAAGAATCCACACCAGACATATTCATTAAGGACTGTGTCCCGTGTGAGGGACCCTGTATCAGCAGAAGCTGTAACTGTTGGGAATAACCCACACCAGAGAAGTTCATTAAGATCTGTATCCTGAGAGAGGGACCCCATATTGGAGCAGGGGAAGAATGCCAGGAGTCATCCTCATCTGAGAAGAGAGAAGCGGCAGAGCCCATCTGTGAGAGACTGACCACATCCCCCATTCCCTGCCCCATACGAGCCATTGAGGTGGGAGGAGGTAGACATATTGGGAGCAGTGAGCTGGGCCCAAGAAGAAAGGAGGGATGGGGAAGGGAGATCTTAAAGTGCTGATTGTAATTTTCTCATCATCCTGCTGACTTTTTGCTTTTTGTTCTGTTCTGTTTCTTGTAAGTAATAGAATAAAATTTCCTTACTTTCGTCTCTAAGTCAAGTACTGGAGTCTGTTTTGCTCAGAACTGTAACTGGCAGTGAGCCCTCCCTGCCCTTGTCTCAATCCACAACATCCTTGGTATCTTTTTTCCTTCCATCTCATTGGGGTCTCTGCTGTCGTAACAAGGGTGGGGGTGGATGGGATGCACCAAGCAAGAGACTGTTTTGGTGCTTCATTTCTGGCTGGGCAAACCCACTATTTAAAATCTCAGTTTTGTAGCCTTTACTTTCAGTATCCTGCTGCTTTTATGTCTAATGCATTCAGCTGAGCTATTGTGTTCATTTATCACATTCTGGTGCAGTTTGTTCAGGAGATAGGGCACACTCCTGTACAACATTGGTAATTGACTCGTGTGGGAAACAAGGAATTCAGGAGATCTACCCCAAGAGTGTCGTTTCGTACACAGGTCAATATGACAAAGTTTCCTCCAGTCAGGAGGCAAAAGCCTGTGGTTTTGAAGGCTGGAAAATTGATACTGGAAACAATCAATCAGAAGATATTATTTTTTACAAATGGAACTGGTCAGTTCATTTCATCATGTGAAGAAATGACTGTGACTTTATTTACCCCTGGAGATGAGGACACGGTCAGCACAGGCTTTAAATATTGTATGTTCTAGCTATACATATGGCGCAGGCATCAACAAAAATATTCTGATTTCCAGTATACCATTTTCTCAAATTCTTAACCTGTTTCAATAAAAGTAGCTGTATTTGTTCTTCATGCATGTAACTGAAGATAGAAACAGGAAAAGTTGTAACATGTACTTCCTTTCACACTATATGTTTATAGAGAAAGAGAGGGAGAGACTCCTGTCTCGTTGATTATAGGTATTATGCAGTTGATGGAATTTTCTCATGTCTGTTGGGTAAAGGCACAAAATTTTACTTATTTTTCTGTGTTTAATTTTTAAACAATGATTTGATTGTCATTTAAATAGAAAGGAAAGTTCAAGTTTGAAAGCTGAAACGTACATACATTTTTAAAGTTATACTGTTCTGAATCTTTTATTCTCTTTCATTTTGGATCCATGATAAGACAGTTTGCAAACAAGTTTAACAAAGTTTTCTACCATGTGAAAATTTTTTAAGGAATGGAATAAAAATGTGGAAAAGGTGAAATCAAGGTCAATCAAAAGCATCTTGGGATTAAGGCCAAAGCTGTAAAATATTGAACATCACACCAAACAAAATCAGGCACAATAGTCAAAAAAGTTTTGTTTCAATATTTTCTGGGAAAGGACAGTGTGATTTTTTTTCCCAAAATATTTCTTTTTAAATCAATAAAACATTTGTCATTTTAGGTTGGCAAGAAGAATTCTAAAATTATTTGGGAAGGTGGGAGGTAAGAAGGCATACAGGGGATGTAAGCTACCTAACCTATGAAATCTCTTATTTATATACCTGTGTTGAAGCCTTGTTCAATGTCCAAAGTGTGAAATGCGGCAATGATAGAGATGAGTAAAACAGAAATTCATAATGTTAATTTATTAGTTACTAACTGAAGTGGATGCATAGCAGTGAATAATATGAAACACAACCTGAACCATTAAGCACACTAAATACAAATTACTCTGGTGCTGAGTGGCTGAGCTATAAATAAATGAATCTGAACTGTAAATAAAGGAGTCAACATGCAGGAGGGCTACAAAATCTTGCGTAGGAGGAAGCATCTGGTATGTGTGGATGTCTGTGCTTTAATACTGTTTCCACGTTTGAGAGTAAATATTTTGTACCAAATATTATCATAGAATCATAAGGTGGTTTGGGTTGCAAGGGACCTTTAATGGTCATTTAGTTCTGCCCCCTGCAATCAGCAGGGTCATCTACAGCTAGCTCAGATTACGCACAGCCCCTTCATACCGGACTTTGAATTCTGGGGATTGGGCATCTACCACCTCTCTGAGCAATCTGTTCGAGCACATCACCAATTTCTAGTCTGAAATTCTGATATTCACAATTGTGATACTGAAAAAATATTTGTGAAGAGTTTTGCATGCAGAGTCCAGTAGCATCATATCATTCCCTGGCCAGGAATCATTTCACCAGTCATAAACATCTGACTAATGTCTACATTTTCAGTGCTGTATCAAGAAATTTTCTTGAATAAATGATCGTATTTCCCACATAGTCATTGAAGAGAGGTAGATACTTCCATGTGCATGTGATCATTCTCTGGAAAGCTTTCCAGGTCCAATATGAATTATTGAAAATTCCTATTGAAAATCAGGAAAAAAATAAATACTTACTTTTAATGCAGTGAGTCATTCCCACAACTTCTGGTTTTGATTTTCTCACAAAAGTTGACGAGGCTGACTAATTATAGCAGTCATTTCGTAGCCCTACATCATTTCAATTTTGACAAAGAAAGAAATCACGTATATAGAATCTGCATGTGGCAGAACAGGCACGTGCTTAGAGCTGTCCTCATCTCCCTCAGAGCAAGGTTACATACACAAACCTGAACTCAGTTCTGCTCACTCTAGTGAGTAGACACATTGCAAAACTGCTCAGCTGGGTAACTGCTAAGCTGTGGTTAGTCTAATACTGAGCCCTGCAGTACCACACTTTCTTTAAAGCAAGTGCAGAGCTAACTTGGGGTGGGGGCTTCTCCCACAGCATTCAGCGTTGGTGCAGCCTCACCTTGAGGACTGTCTGCAGTTCTGGGCCCCACACAGAAGAAGGATGGGAAAGTCCTTGAATGCCTCCAGAGGAGGGCAAAAGAGCTGGTGACAGAGCTGGAAGTCATGTCCTGTGAGCAGTGGCTGAGCATTTTGGGCTGGTCTACTTTGGAGAAAAGGAGACTTGAGGAGTGACCTCATTGCTCCCTACAGCTTCCTGAGAAGAGGAAGCAAAGAGAGAGCTGCTGTTCTCTTCTCCATGGGATCCAGTAACAGGACATGTGGGAATGATTCAAAGCTGCACCAGATTCAGACTGGACATTGGGAAGCATTTCTTTGCAAAGAGTGGTCAAATACAGGAACAAGGTTTCTAGAGACATGTTTCATGCCCCAAGCCTGTCAGTGCATTCCTCAGTGCCCTTAATAACCTCTTTTAAACTTTTGGTCAGCCCTGAAGTGGTCAGGCAGTTGGACTAGATCATTGTAGCTGTCTTCCAGCTGAAACAGTCTGTTCTACTCCATGCAACTACAGCTATAGGGTTGGTGGATCCTCACCCTGTGTGTCAGGCTAGTACTGACATTTCTACGCTGCACAAAAGAGTGTTTGACCTTTCTTTCCAATTTGGCTTCCTACAGCTACAGTCATCTACCTATGTATATGCACATAACAGTTTAAATCCTGTCTCATCATATATAAGGAACTGGAAGAAAAGTTAATTATTAATTTTAAATGCAGAGTTTCTTTTTAACAGCATGTTAGTTTGGCTTATGGTTTTGTTCAATGTGTTTCCTTCTTTCCCTTGCCATTATTCCTGACAGATGTTTTGCAGTGGCCACAAATCAGCAAGTGCAGATCACCTGAACTGGAGACATTTTCATGTTATTGGACTGATGGAAATCTTTATAATGTCACAGCTCCAGGAACAATACAACTGTTGTACATGAAAAGGTAATGATAAGGCAAGAGTAAAAGAAAGAGAAAAAGAGAAGTCCTGTATTTTGCTGTGCCTGTTAGCTTTTTGCTGTTAATTTTTTGTACAATATGAACTGTAGTGTTTTTTAGGAGTATAAATCTGTCTTTTATGTGCATATTTTACAACATTGAGATCTATTATTAATTATTAATCAATTTGCAGCAACAAATTTGTTATTTGGCAAATAATTAAGAACATATTCTTAGTAAATTTAGGTCTAGGTTGCAGAATCCAAAACTGAGCACTGTGTAGTGTGGGAAAGGACTTTTTAATAGGGAAGTTCAATTTATTCTTTATCAACCTAAGTTGCAACTGTGAGATTTATTACATCTGTACACAGATGTGGAGTTTGGATACAGGCTCCTTTCAAATGTTTTCAGAGTTTTATAAAGCTCCCATTGATCAGTTCCTAGTTAAAAGTCTGAACGTGCAGGTTCAAGACTGGAGGTTACATTTCATTGAGTCTTGTTCAATGCTGATTCCCATTCTACTTTAGCTTTTGTAATTTTCAGGTTGTTAGAATGATTAGCCTGGAAGAGGTCGTAGACATTACCACTAACTGCTATTGAGGAAAACAGGATTTTGTTCACAGGAATAAGAGGATGTGAGTTTCAGTTCTATCTAATGTACCCGGTGTTTTTGATCTACAGACACTTTCTACAGGTGATGATACATTTGTTTACNTCAGCTGGGTAACTGCTAAGCTGTGGTTAGTCTAATACTGAGCCCTGCAGTACCACACTTTCTTTAAAGCAAGTGCAGAGCTAACTTGGGGTGGGGGCTTCTCCCACAGCATTCAGCGTTGGTGCAGCCTCACCTTGAGGACTGTCTGCAGTTCTGGGCCCCACACAGAAGAAGGATGGGAAAGTCCTTGAATGCCTCCAGAGGAGGGCAAAAGAGCTGGTGACAGAGCTGGAAGTCATGTCCTGTGAGCAGTGGCTGAGCATTTTGGGCTGGTCTACTTTGGAGAAAAGGAGACTTGAGGAGTGACCTCATTGCTCCCTACAGCTTCCTGAGAAGAGGAAGCAAAGAGAGAGCTGCTGTTCTCTTCTCCATGGGATCCAGTAACAGGACATGTGGGAATGATTCAAAGCTGCACCAGATTCAGACTGGACATTGGGAAGCATTTCTTTGCAAAGAGTGGTCAAATACAGGAACAAGGTTTCTAGAGACATGTTTCATGCCCCAAGCCTGTCAGTGCATTCCTCAGTGCCCTTAATAACCTCTTTTAAACTTTTGGTCAGCCCTGAAGTGGTCAGGCAGTTGGACTAGATCATTGTAGCTGTCTTCCAGCTGAAACAGTCTGTTCTACTCCATGCAACTACAGCTATAGGGTTGGTGGATCCTCACCCTGTGTGTCAGGCTAGTACTGACATTTCTACGCTGCACAAAAGAGTGTTTGACCTTTCTTTCCAATTTGGCTTCCTACAGCTACAGTCATCTACCTATGTATATGCACATAACAGTTTAAATCCTGTCTCATCATATATAAGGAACTGGAAGAAAAGTTAATTATTAATTTTAAATGCAGAGTTTCTTTTTAACAGCATGTTAGTTTGGCTTATGGTTTTGTTCAATGTGTTTCCTTCTTTCCCTTGCCATTATTCCTGACAGATGTTTTGCAGTGGCCACAAATCAGCAAGTGCAGATCACCTGAACTGGAGACATTTTCATGTTATTGGACTGATGGAAATCTTTATAATGTCACAGCTCCAGGAACAATACAACTGTTGTACATGAAAAGGTAATGATAAGGCAAGAGTAAAAGAAAGAGAAAAAGAGAAGTCCTGTATTTTGCTGTGCCTGTTAGCTTTTTGCTGTTAATTTTTTGTACAATATGAACTGTAGTGTTTTTTAGGAGTATAAATCTGTCTTTTATGTGCATATTTTACAACATTGAGATCTATTATTAATTATTAATCAATTTGCAGCAACAAATTTGTTATTTGGCAAATAATTAAGAACATATTCTTAGTAAATTTAGGTCTAGGTTGCAGAATCCAAAACTGAGCACTGTGTAGTGTGGGAAAGGACTTTTTAATAGGGAAGTTCAATTTATTCTTTATCAACCTAAGTTGCAACTGTGAGATTTATTACATCTGTACACAGATGTGGAGTTTGGATACAGGCTCCTTTCAAATGTTTTCAGAGTTTTATAAAGCTCCCATTGATCAGTTCCTAGTTAAAAGTCTGAACGTGCAGGTTCAAGACTGGAGGTTACATTTCATTGAGTCTTGTTCAATGCTGATTCCCATTCTACTTTAGCTTTTGTAATTTTCAGGTTGTTAGAATGATTAGCCTGGAAGAGGTCGTAGACATTACCACTAACTGCTATTGAGGAAAACAGGATTTTGTTCACAGGAATAAGAGGATGTGAGTTTCAGTTCTATCTAATGTACCCGGTGTTTTTGATCTACAGACACTTTCTACAGGTGATGATACATTTGTTTACCCAATTTAAGCTTGATGTCAAGGCTTGCTTTCTTACTTGCTCTTCTGAGAGCTCTCAGAAATACTGGGATCCAAGTTAAAACCACTGTTTAAGTGTAAATGTTTAGCTGACTACTGTCAGTGGCATATAGCAAAAGTGTATAAACTTTAAAAATCAAGTAAACTCTACAGTAAAGCAGATCACAACTCTACACTGAGCAGTTCACACATTTCAGCTTCATGGTAGAAATTTCTGGTTTAGTGTGTGAGCAACATTTATGGCTCAGGACTGTATACCGTCATCTAACCCAGTCTCCTACTCAATACAAGCTATGGTATCTAACCATGTGCACCTTTATCAAGCCTTGGCACTGGCAGAGGTACAGCATTTCCTCCAGAAAAGTATCTAGTCTCATCAACTGAGCACAAGATGTGTGCTTAGTGGCAGTAATGCTTCTTACTCAAGTTGAGTAGCATCTGCTTTTTTCACTCTTTAAGCACCAACTCCAGTATTGAACACTGCAGTTGGTGTAATTGCCTTAACTTAGTCCTCCTTCTGTACTGCTTCAATGGCATTTAATAAGAGACTTTTGTGGTATATTTTTAACAATCTAAGTCTGTAATTGTTTTAAAGATCCCTGTTCAATCTGTATTTTGGCTGAGAGACAGCATCAAGGCAAAGAACAACAACAGCAGATCTATTCACTAACAGATTTGATTTTCTAAAGTGTCTTCAGAAATATTGAGTAAATGTCACTTTTCCCATAGACTGTCTCTAACAATTTGATCATCCCAATATTGCTTTAGCTGAAGACTTTTTTGGATTTGAACCTGATGAGTAGTTTCAGCTTGGCTGTATGAATATGACTCAATGCAAGTAGCCTAAGAGTTGATGCCACTCTTCTGAACTCTGCTAGTTTGTTGTTTTTAAGAGATTAAAGGAATGTGACATTTCCTGCTGGGAATCTTTTCTTTGCAAAGAACACCTAGGCATTTTTTAACAAAGTCAGAATGGGAAAATGTAAGCTATTTTGTGCCAATAGTTCAAAGCCTGATTTAAAAGTTCTATATCCTAAGGAATTTAGCCCTCCCTTGCTCACAGACCTGTATTTCTCTTCCCTTCGTTCATGTCCTGCCGTCCTGGGTTGGCCTCTGCCAGGTCTCCTGCAGCATCTGCCCTTACATCACAGTTCAGCCCCCCAGGGCAATGCACTCCCCTGGGCTCTGCTTTGCACGTGGTGCAGTACTGATCTGCTGTAACATCTGGTTTCTACTCTGTCAGACCTCATTGTGCAGAGTGGCATCTTACTGCAATATAACTTTGCCTGAAGAGCAGTTGCTTAAATGCATATCAAATTTGTTTGTTTGCCCTTGCTGCTGGTAGTCATTAGCACCTACTGCCATAGCAAGATGTGCTGACTGATCTTTGGAAGCAGCATCCAAAGCACAGAAATGCCACCAACAGTACATGAGAACCTAGGCTGTAAGTTACTTGGATAGTGGTTTAGTTTCATGGTAAATGAAAATCAATATTGACATGTTTTTCCCACTTCTGTATAAGTTATGACTTATCAACAATGTGTCATGTAACATCTATAATTTTTAGTTTGTAAGATCTATAAATCTCTTTCATGTTTATTACATTTTTCTTGTCATTGTAGGAATGATGAAGACTGGAAAGAATGCCCTGATTATATCACTGCAGGAGAAAATAGTTGTTATTTCAACACATCCTACACCTCTATTTGGATACCATATTGTGTTAAGCTTGCCAATAAAGATGAAGTATTTGATGAAAAATGTTTCAGTGTTGATGAAATAGGTATGTTAATGTTACACATTTTACTTTTCTATTTTTACACCACAAGAGGTGTGATGCTATAAATTTTTGTATTACTTGTACTATATTTAAATTTTCTGTCTTAGAAAGGTTAGTTTCCAAAGTTATTATATACTGTGAGGGGATTTGGCTTTGTATGTGTCATCTTAGGTGATATGTCATATGATCCAAAAGAGAGAATATTGCCCAGATTAGAAGAAAGATAAAAGGATAAAAGCAAATACGTCCTTTCTCTTTCTGGTCTCTCAAATATGTGCAGATGACCTTACCTTTTGCTGTTACTCTGAGCCCTTGCTAATGGCTGCTATATACACTTCTTTGTGAGCAATAGTGGCATTAAAATCTTGACTCTGCAAAGTTCTGGAACGAAAAAATTGCTTGCTCCTGAATCAACACTAATCTACAGGATCAGGATATTTAGCATTTCTAAGCTAGAACTTGTTTTTTATTGCAATATGAATTGTGATTGTATGGGGCTCTGCAGATGTTATAGCTTGTTCAGAGTGGTGGTGTATGTATATGCAATTAATTTATTCCTGGCAGTGACTGGAATACCCACTGTTCTCTTTTCCTCAGCAGAGCAAAATTAGATTATTTTTCCAGACACCATAGTTTTTCAATGTGCTTCTATATTAGAAAAAAAAATATTGAATTTATATTTCTATGTGACTCCAAGTACTGTTTTTATTTCTAGTGAGAACCCTAAATTTAAATTTTTATAGATAATTGTTCATGTCTCAATGTCTTATAAGCTGATATTGGGAAATATGGTGCAATAGGTAATATGTTCTTAGTACTTTTTATTAGTGACTCAGGTAAGATTTATGCAGAGCAGGTCTACCACCAATGGCAGGCTGCCTTCACCTTAATTAACTTGTAGTGACTTTCTCACTGATTCATAGGTTTAGATTTTAATCAGCAAATATGTGGTTAATATGCTTTTTTAGTCCTGAAATCATTGAACAGTGTGTAGTAAGAATGATGTTTTCACATTGAAAACTGGCTGTTTTATTCCAAATACTCTGTTTAAACAGTACTACCTGACCCCCCTGTCCACCTTAACTGGACTCTGCTAAATACTAGTCAGACTGGGATCCATGGGGATATTCAAGTAAGATGGGATCCGCCACCAACAGCAGATGTTCAGAAGGGATGGATTACTCTGGAGTATGAATTGCAGTACAAAGAAGTTAATGAGACAAAATGGAAGGAGGTATGAAGCAAATATTTGTTATACAATAGTCATAGTACAGTGCAGGCTTGTTCTGTCCCTGACACTTTCGTGCTATTATGGAAAGCAACAAGTTTGTAATTGCTAAGTAGATGATACTTTGAGTCTTAAACAATAAGCCCATATTCTTCTGAACATTGTAACTATGTGTCAAGGTAGTTGGCACATGGAGTAATAACAGTAACAATAACAAACTCTGAAATCCTTAATTCCTTAAATTAGAAAATATAGCAACAGTCCGACATATTTATTAAAGTTTCTTAAAGGTTTAAATATTTCTTTATTGGTTTCCTAAACCTCAGCTATTTGAAACAATGTATGGTACTTTTAATAGTTGGAACAGGAATATTTTGTTTGAAAAATGTCATTATGTCAGTCCAGATTCTTCAGGGTTTGCATAAAGTTCTAATATTCATAATTATCCTTTCAGTAGATTATTTTTTTTTTTTTAAAAAGGAAAAGCTTTGAGTTTTTATATAAAATTTTATACTATAAACACAAAAAATAACGCACTATAGGTAAGACGTGGAGATTTCACATCAGACCATGGTGGGAAATTGAGACTATATAAAATGTAAAAATTGGTTCATAAAAATGTAGTGTATATATGTGTGTGTGTGTATTTATAACTGTATGTTTATTTTTATATGTATATATACCCCAGATATTTTAAGTTTTCTGTTTGAAAAATCGCTGAACTGTCATGTAGTTAGTTTTCCTTTTACGGAGAAGAAATAGCATCAGGCTTACTTGAACGCATAAGGTAACTGATGATGTGTTGTGGCATGTCTGCATATGGAGACTTCTTCCTGAACACCAGTTCAATGCAGTAAGAATATCATTTATGAGCAGAACTCTTCCTTCCTGGTCTAAGATAGTAGCAAAACTCTGCATAACAGATTGGAACAACAGTTTCACTCTTGCATTCTTTGCTGCAAATGTCTTCTGTAATGAGTGTTGAAGCAGTCAAGAGAGAACTGTCTAGTTATACTATTATTACTAGTTTCTTTCACAAAGAATAATTTTTGCTTAAATACACCACAATGCTTTATACATGTAACTGGTACAAAAATTAATTTATAGTACTCAAATTTTATTGATTATCCCCTTTACTGAGATTTATTTGTTAATTTAAAGGTGTTTTGGGATGAACTTGTTTGGTTTTTCATTTGTAGCATGCTTTTTTTCAACCAGTTTACTAACTGACAATAGGTAACCTATGAACTGAAAAACTAAAATATTAGTTAGTAAAGTATTCTAATGGCAAGTTAAGAAGTTAATGTCACTAATGTAAGTAAGAAGATAAAAATTATTTTGTGAGAAGCTTCCTAAAAACAATAACACCCCCACCCTCGTACAACAGGTATTTGTGAGGCACAGCCAAATGTAACCTGAGTCACAGTTTGAAAACATTTTGTCATTGTTAGTAGCACCTTGATGAGTATATTTTTTTACAATTCTACCCTCTTATCTTGAAAGTGTTGCCCATTACATTCACTAGACTAAATTCCGTCCTCTCCTACGTCTATGCAAGTTTACTAGCCATGACTAGCAATAGCTATAGACACTGCTGTGTTTTACCAACAAGATGTGAAACCACATGTGGTCTGAGAAACAGTGAAGAATGATGACTTTGCAGTGAAATGCTTCCTGTGCCAGGGGCTCTTGCTGGACAGTGACAGTCATGTCACAGTCTGTGTTTTGCAGTGAAGTGCCTCCTGTGCTGGGGGCTCCTGCTGGAAAGTGACAAACAGTCACATCACAGTCTGTGTTAGACCCCCCTACAGGGACAGACTCACACAGCTTAGCATGACAGCAAATTTGTCACGTGTTTCTTTGGTGTGTCGATCACAAGCAACACTGTGTATGATGACTGAACAGCCTGCAGCAAGTCCAGCAATGCAGCAGTCTGGTTCTGAGCTCCCCCTTCACATACTTTAAATGAATTTGCTATATGGTGTCATGCATTTTTGTTATCTTGTATCATGTCTCTCTCATACAGTTTTTAATTGATTTAATCCATAAAACAAATGTTATTAATCAATTCAGTTCATGCTGAACCTTCCCCGTGTCTATATATTTTGCTGCATTCAAGTGTGTTACATGAAGTTCTGTTAGTTCAGAGACATTCTGCCCATCAATCAATTATCTGTTCTTTGCCAACTCTTTCAATTTTGAGTACATAGCTACATTAATTTATCTCATGTTTTTTGGAACTCTAATTTAGCCTGCATACAGCTTTTTCCAAATGGTACCATTATTTGAGGTACATAAAATTTGTGTATTACAGTATCCCTAAGAATCTCCACTAATTATCTCAGAGAAATAAGTAAACTGGACTAGCATAGACTATCTTCCCTTTCCAGCACTTTCCAACTTGCTACTCTTCACATGTTAAAAACCTTTGTGCTGTAGAGCAATGGTTCACCATGATTTTGTGCTCAACTGCTAGCAAAGAAAAGATTGTCTGGGATCACTTTCTCCTCCAAAACCTGACTGGTTGTTTCTCAGAATAGTTGAGTCTGCAGCCACCAGGGATCAGAGAACTCCACAGATTTTGGTTACCAACAAAATGAGTCTGAAGTTTAGGTTATGTAACTACATTGATCATAGGATTGTATTGTTGAGGCTTCCTTCAAATTCCCAATGACTATTGTTTTCCAGGTGTTTTAATTCTTAGCCCATGAGGAGTCTTGCCAGTATCATCCTTGATTCTGAAGTAGAAGTAGAATATAATGACTGCAACATGGATTTCTATTTTGAGCACATGTTCCTTATTTTTGTATGCTTTAGTTGGGCTTTTGGAGCTAAAATGCATCTTCTTAGAGGAGTAACAGATAAAGAGAGAAACTGAACATATTAAGTCCTCTAATGTGACTTCCTACATAGTTTGATATGCAGCAATATCTAAGTATTTTGCTGTCAATAATATTGAAGTCTCAACTCCAACAATCTGACGCCAGCTCTCACAGAGCCTTTATGGTCATATGTTATACACAGATGAAGATTTTGCAAGCTATACCATCTCCTCCAAACAAACAAGCAAACAAAAATTCATAAGACGCAAAGCATCTGCTTAGAAGGCCTTTACATTATTTTTCTTCTCAAATTAGTTCTGTAATGAAGATAGCACTACTTTTAAGACTGCTGTGTTAATGTAACAAGATTTTTGGCATTGTGAAGTCAATGATGTGTTACAACAGTAAAAAAGGTTTTCAGCTTGGTAAGATCAGTGGGAGATGTTCATGCCACCTACTTATGGCATATAACTGGGGCCATTATTTCTGCACTGACTGTGTTTACACAGAGCTTGGACTCTCGCTTTTGGTTGGCTGAATCAGAGCAAAGCTTGACTAGTAAATCAAAAGTACATGTTGTGAAATTTCTCTAACTCTTCTCATGGCATCTTCACAGTTACAAGTAGCAAAACCACCTTCAAGTGCTTATTTCTGAAAACAAGAAGCAGTTTAAAATTGCCAGTACAACGCAAATAAATGACAATCCTTCTCTCTTTACAGTTAGAACCTAGGCTCTCAACAATGGCTCCACTGTACTCTCTGAAGATGGGAAGAGATTATGAGATACGAGTCCGATCAAGACAACGTACCTCTGAAAAATTTGGGGAGTTCAGTGAAATCCTTTATGTATCTTTTTCTCAAATAGGCATTGAATTTGTTCATTGTGCTGAAGGTAAGTGAAGTGCAGAAGGATGTTTTTATAACTATGCTGTCTTTTCATCTTTTCAGTGTTGTTGTTTTTTTTTTTTTTTCTTTTTATGTCGTGTACTTGAATAGACTGATAACTCAGCCTACTAAATGGAATCACTTGGTAAGACTGAGAATGTACAAATTCCATATACAAGTCCAGAAATAAAATCAGCAAGACTGTTTCATAGCTCATCGGAGAGGGAAAATATGATAGCTTTAAGAAATTAGAAATAGGAAATGTTGTTGCACATCTTATAGAGCCTAAAATACAGTTAAGTCTCAAACTTTGTTGTCTAAAATCGTCTAAACACTCTGGTAGTGAAGACTTGTCACTTCTGTAAAATGTGTCATACTGCTGGCTACATTTGCTACCAGAATGATGTGCTTTTCTGATACACCCGATATTATCAAGGACAATGAATATTATTTTGAATCTTGCTTTTGTCTTGTACTGGTTTTTAAAGTGTTTACTTTAAAGACAGGACAAGAAACAGTGATTGAGCACCACATTTTTTTTCTCTTAAAAGAATGAGTATTGCCTTTTAAGCTCTTCATATTACTAGTTTTCATCCCTAATTTATAGGAACAGCTAATGTTCTGTCCGTGTGGCATTATTTTATTAACCTCAGTAGCATCAAGTTGTCTTAAGTTTTCATATGAGCAAAATTTAAATATATAAAAATCTAATGCCATCCTACAAGCACAGTTTTCTTCAGTCATTACAATCCAGATTCTGCAAGTTAATCCATATCCATGCATCTCACACAGCAGTAGTGATCTGATTTGCCTGAGAATTTGTTCTTGCTTGTTTTGCATATCACCCTTAGAAAGAGAGAATTAAAATTTCAGGTTTCAGTGTATTAAAAGTTTACAGTTCAAATTCAATATTCTAAAATTTTGAAGCAGATGAACATTCACAAGTCTCACTGACATGACAAAGAGTTACTGGTTCTCCATTAAAATAGGGACCTGTCTAAAACAGAATAGGAATCTACTCATGTCTGAAAACAGTCAGGTCCAGTCAGAATCTAAGCTGGAAGCATGGGCTTAAATCTGGTACCCAAATTTTTTTATTTTTTATTCCCCTAAAAGGCAAATATTTATGTTCACATATAGAATTCTAAAGTTCTCTGTCCAGCATTTGTTAGCCTAAAAAATAAGTTGGGAACACATGAGAAGAATCTAAGTCAGAATTAATTTCTGTATACATTTTATTCTGCAGTGTCAGTTTAAGTATAATGGAATTGCTGGTATTTAAATTATAAAATATTTAATTTATGAGCATTGTTCTTCATTCCTAACAAATTGCTTTTCCCAATGATCTAAAATTCTTTCTAGCCACCTGCAAGGCAAATAAAAGGGAGATTTTTTCTTTCAGTTGATGATTCACAACAGTTAATGTTCAGCTTTTACAAAAATAAGTAGTGTGCTTTTTGACACTGCCATATTTTAGTTTCTATGAGAGCATAGTTCACCCATGATTTAGTACGTTGTTCATAATGTTCTCTCAGCTTGAGTGAACAAGCAGTAAGATGGTCTGCAGTATTATATGCCATCAAGACTAGTGGTAGCATGTTCCAAGCAGGCAGAACATTCCTCGTTGCTGGTTTTGCTACATATAGTGTCTGTACTAAGATCTTGTTTACATTTAAAAACTCCATCTGTTTTTGTACAGAGTCTCAGTGGAGTCACAAAAGCAGTATGGAAAATATTGAAATCAAAAGAGCAGTTTTATTTCTGCTTAACACAGAATTTTAACCACTTTAGATTTCTCAAGTGGGGGAGGAGAAGATTGAAATTAAAGGTGCAACAGAAAAAAAGATTGCTGCTAACGTGTTTCTGTTCTGTTGTTTCAGAAATTGAGTTTCCGTGGTTCTTAGTTGTTGTCTTCGGAGCATGTGGGCTGGCCGTAACAGTCATCTTAATCCTACTGTCTAAACAACCAAGGTAGTGAGTTTGTATTTGTCAGGTTTTGTGTACTTGTGGCTTAAAAAATAGGTTGCTTCAATTGTTTCCAATTCCAGTACAAACTATTTTCAGGGTTGTTGGCTATTCTCACAGGCTACATGGATGCTGGCTTATGTATATACTGGGTGTGGGAATCTGGTAATGTTGACAGCTCCTCTTCCTTTTGGATTGCAGAACATTTTATTCCACAGTATTTACATAGTTCATTTACTTAGGCTTTGAAGGGATTGGTTTTTTAGTCCATTCAGGTTTTTTAAATGGTGTTTTTACCCACATGCTGTTGAAAAGTTTCAAACAAACATATGTCTATATATTTGGGTTTGTTGTTAGACTATTCCACTGATCTGTATTTCTTCACAGAGCCAAGGGAAAGAGCTTGAGTCATAGGAGAGTATTTGGCCTCTGTAGATAAACTTCAGTTCCTGTAAATAACAGGAATAAAATAAAACAAAGTGTGAGATTGTGACATTTATAAAAACTATTCAATTATGTCGTTTGTAAAAATGAAACAATGACACATATATAGAAATGACCAATTGGTCTGTAAGTGACTGCATCCCTAATGTGTGTGCGTTCAGGAATAGGTTTTGGCAGAATAATTCAGCTTGGATGTGGTACAAGTAGACCATGGAGCAACACTGTGGTCCAGCTCCAGTGCACACACACATGCTGTCAGTGGTCTTGTATATGTACTTCAAAAGTGAACACTGAGGTGTTTTGCACATGCCAGCATAAGGACGGGTCATTGAAATGAAAACAGTTGCAGTTGGAGCAGCTCTCAAAAAAAAATGAGGTAGCAAAGCAGCAGTAAACTTTGGCAGAGCTTATTTTCAGGAAGCCACTCCCTGCCATAGAATCCCAGTCCCACAGCTAAGAGCAAGGCCGCATGACAAAAGCTAGATGTGTCAGAACAACTTGCATGCGAGACCAGGAGCTCACTAAAGTCAGCACACTGAGCAAGGAGTGGCTCAATCACAGAAGAACCTGAGGGCAGAAGCATGTCTATGATCAGGACTCATTAATGTCTTCTGTGATAATCATGAATGCTAGAGGAGCCTTTTTTTGGACCCTTAATCTGGAAAGTTTTGCTTAACCTATATATAGGCTTGCACTCTTTCGTTCAAAATGCTGCACATGGTGTTGGGAATGGCAAAGTCTAGTACAGAGGAGCAAGTTGTACAGTTTTCCCATAATGCAAAATATCCAGACTCAGTTTCCTCCTGTATCTGAAAAGATGCTGATTCATATTTTTCTCAATTCTAACCTCACAAGATCTGAACCAGACTCCTGAAGACAGGTGCTATAGGGTTAAGCCATACAAAGTTGAGAGACGCAGGCTTGAACTACAAAGGCTAAGAAAGGAGCAGAGCATACTTCACCTTCCTGAATTATTTCTCCAGGCAGAGAGAAACAAAGGACTGGTAAAATCCTTTGTCTCTTTTGTGAGAAGCAGTGCCCTGTCCTGTCAGAATATCTCATTTGTGGATTAAACTGTATTTGCAAGCCTTCAACTGGTACTCCGAGAGCCCAGCCAGTGCACAGTTAACACAGCCTTTGCAGGGATCAGGTGGAAAATTATTGGATTTATGACTCTCACTGAGACTTGCTGGGCAGAGCTTTGAGGGTCTGCCAAAAACAAAAGCAGCTGGAGAATTTGGACATTCCACAGTTAAGCAAAAGGTGCCTAAATTTCTCTTGAACACTCCTTAAGAGTCCTCTGATCCTCTCTGGACCCCACCAAGGTCATAAGCAATGCAGCATAACTAATTATTGGATCTGGCATTCCCACAGTTTTACTTTATAAAATAGGCAAGTAAGCCAGTATAAAGACAATGTTGAATTTTCCTTTTGGGAACTGCAGTTTATCTGCTGGAGGAGATAGGCATGACCTGCTATTGTTGGATTATTATTAATGGCAAATCGAGGCTTTCTTCTTTTTTATTTTTTTT
>WBNH01005818.1:0-16735 GCA_013401255.1 Urocolius indicus
TCAAACTTCAGCAGCAGCAGCACAAAGGTTCCGGAGGCACCAGCAGCATCCCGGCACAGGCAGCGGCTGCAGGCGGCTGTGCCGGCCCCGCGCAGGACAGGAGGGTGCTGAAGGGCTCGGCTGCATCACTGTGAGCGGTGCCACTAACAGAAAGGTCCGGAGGGGGAGCACATGCCTCTGTCAACTACAAATCAGTAGTGGCTGAGTGTTGCCCTTGTAAAGGTGCTTTATTAGGAGCAGAGTTGCTTTTGTCACGTTTGACGTCGGGTGAAATCGAAGCTCCCTGCTCAGGGAGGAGAGAGATGTCTTCTTGAGGCTTCAAGCAGTAAGAGAGGGTTGGAATGGATAAAGTGAGTGGGAAAGGCAAGCTTGTGGCAGGCTTGTTCTCTGCAAAGCAGAGCAGGGATCCTCTGAGATGGAAGGATGAAGTTCTTGTCAGTTTTCACCTGGAACGGTGTCTTTTAACCCCACTGGCCTTCAGAAGTATTTAAAATGCCCTTTGGGATGTTTTGCTCAATCAAAAGGATCCTGTCAGAGACTCTCCTGACATCTTCAGCCCCCTTCTGGGATGTGCCAGGGGAAGCCCGTGGTCACAAGCCTGTGTGTGCAATGGCTGCAGCAGCTCCCAGGCCAGAGCTGCCTCTCAGGCTTCATTTGTAGCTTGAGATGTAAAACCTTGACTGGTAACTTGGAGCAGAAGAATGTCCTGGGGGAGCCTGTGGTGAATGTCTGAAAAGCTCCTGTGTTCTCTGGAGCTCATGCAAAGGAGCTTCCCATCCTTCCCCACCCCTGCTCCCCTTCTCCGGGCCTTTTGAAGCAGGTATGTTTGTGACAGCCAGGATTTCATCCTGCCCTCGTCTGAATTCACCCAATGTCCCTTCTTATTAACATTTAAACTGAGCCAGCTTCCTCATGGGTTGAGTTTGGTAGGACTGGATGATGGCAAGCAGAAGGCTGTTACCCTGCCTTGCTGAGGGTGCCAGAGTGTGTGTGAGCAGCTGGGATGTTGTTTGGTAGAAATGCTCTGGGGTTTGTGCTTCGTTTGCCGTGCAAATGACCCATCTGACGGCCTCTGAGCTGCTGCCCAGTGTGCTGTGCCCCTCAAGTCTCATGCTCCCTTCCTCAGCCAATTTCTGTGGCTGATTATTTTAACTACTTCTTTTGGCTTTGTTTGCTCGTGTGCGGGAGAGCAAACATGAACTTTGTGAGGGGGGAGCTTGAGCATTTCGATAGTGTCATAAGTGAAGGTACGAATTCCTTCAGCCTTTCAGCTGCTCTGCTGGTGAGGTAATCCCAGGCTTGCTTAGCAAATCAGGCAGTGCTGTTTGCTTCTGGAGCAAAGCACACGTTGGGGAGGATGAGCTTGTTAGAGCTTCATAGCTCTCTGTAACTGTCCCTGACTATTTCTGGGTGGTTTTTAACCTCCTGTAACTCCTGGGTCAAGTTTGAGTTGATGTAGTTGTTGAGTTCATCCCTGATGAACTGTTGCAAAGGACTCTCCAGCCTCAGGTGACAGAGGATGTGTTTGTTCAGCCCCCTCTCGAGGCAATCTGAGTGCCTCAGAGTATGTCAATTGGGTTGGAGAGGACTTAAAGCCCCCAGACCTCAGATTTAGAGGGGTGAAAAGATCAGGAGGTGGTAGAGTTGGAATGAATGTGTATTGGGAACTGGACTGAGGAAGAGGTAGGATTTTAGGTCAAGGCATGGGTGTCCTGAGGGAGTTGTGAGGGAATCCTGCCCTCAGACTGACCCTAGTGAAGGCCAACTATGCTGTAGGACTGTTAACTTTCCCCAAAGAGAGCTTTTGCTTTCCCTTCCCCAGCACCACCCAGTGCTGAAAGCACAGGCAAAGACACCTACCAAGCTTACTGCCCTGCTGATGGTTGCATTCCTCTTCACTGGCTCAACCTCCTGGGCACCGCAGAGCAGGCTGGTGACCTGTGTGAGTTTGGTGCAGTTTATCTCCATCCAACTCAGCCAGGCTGAGAAAATACAAAGAGACCAAGGGCAGCACAGAGCAGTAACTCCTCCTGTGCTGCTGTAGGGTTGCTTGCAGTAGCAGGAGTGTGCAGGAGGCAATGGGAAGTTCCTCTGGGGTTTTAGGTAAGTTTATGACGTGGAAAAAAACTTTCTACTGGGTAGGAGACACCCAAAGAATGTGTCCAGGAAAGCTTGTCCAATGAGACTTGGGAGTTCACCAAGTGTCTGTTGCTACTACTTGTGAAACCTGGGGGGGGGAGTTAACTGTAGCTGACCAAGTTTATACTGTCACAGGGAAAAACTTCACTTCCAGAGGGGCCTTTGGAGGTCATCTGTGCTCACACAGAGCTGGGAAGCTTTGCAGCATTACTTAGTGGGCACTAAGTGGCAGAGGAGTGCTGGTGTGGAGTTCAGCTGGTGTGTTCCTGCAGGGTTCTGCTGCCCGTCTCCAGCTCCTCAGGCAGCTGGCAGCCCTCCTAGCCAGCCAGGCTTTGCTACCTCGTGCCCAGCAACAGAACTGTAACAGCCAGCTCTCAAAGCTCACTGCTGTGAGAGGCTGCTTCGGCTCTGTCAGGTCTGTCAGCATAACTGTTCCTCTGCTCTGTCCCTTTGGTCTGACTCAGCAGCACGAGTCCTGATTTAGACAAGTGAGTCCCTGCAGTGACTCTGCTCCAAGACTAATCAGCAGCTGGAAAAAACATGGTGAGCAAAATGCTTTTTGTCACGCAGGGAGATGGGAAAAGTGTCCTCTGCAAAGAAGTGAGGCTGGGGCTGGGAGGCAGCAGTGTTCAGAAGGTGTTGTAACCTTGGCATGGCAGCACTGACCCTGGGAGTCAGTTCTCTGGCTCTGCTGGAGTTCATGTCAGCTTTTACACAGATGCTTGTGGGGTTGGGGTGCTCTGAGTCCTCAAAGGCAAACTTTCACATACTTTTTCCTTTCTTTTAAGTGGTAAATACCTTTCTCATCCTTCAGTATCCAACCTGTACTAGTCATTCTGGTTTACATGGCAACAAAGCCCAGGAGCCACTGTCTGCTGGGGATGTTTTCTTTGCACGAGGAATTGAAGAGGTGATGTTCAGTTAAGCTCCATCCCTAAGTCTGGCTGCTGCTGTAGCTCTTGTAAGATGGTTCTCAGCCCACAGAGTACCCAAAGTCATTCCCAGTATGAATTAGTAGCTTAATAAAGCTTTGCAGTAACCATGTCCCATTTCTTCAGCAGGGTGCTGAAGTGTCCCAGGCACCTGGGTGCCTGCAGCCTTTCCCCATCATGAGAATGGGTACCAGGGGAGCTGTCAGGAGGGCAGCTTCTGGGCACAGGTGGTGAGCAGGCTGCAGGCAGTGCCAGGGGTAGTTTGTCTGGTGTTCCCAGGCACGAAGGGTACCTGGGGCAGCTGCAGGCTGAGCTGCTGTGGCAGAGAAGGAAAAGGCTTTGTTGCTCAGCTTCCTTGGAGCGTGGAGGGGAAGCTGAGAGCCCTGCAGCTCTGCCTGGAACCACATCACTGCAGTGTTGTAATTCCAGGGTGTGAGCTGATACTATCTTCATTTAAGGCAGGGCTTAGCTGGCTCTTGCAGAGCAAACCCACCCTCTCTAGAGGTGCAGAGCAAGGTAGCTGCCCTGGGAGGAGGGTGTTTCGTGGTGGTGAAGGTGTGTGTTTTAATGCAGCAGCTAAAACTTCAGAGCAATTCAAGGGACTTGCTCTAGTGAAGTGTCTGATGCCACTTTGCAGTCCAGAACCCTTCTGTAAAAGCCAGACATCTCAGAGCAAAGTGTAAATCTGTGGCTTGAGTGTTTCTGTGAAGCAGAGGATGGCTTTCCCATGCCTGGCAGCCCAGATTGGTGAAGAGTCTGATCTAGTGGGATTGTCTTCTGGCTGTTCACACTGCTGGAATTGGAGTTGTTCACACTGCTGAAGCCTTTCCAGATGCACTGGGTGAGTTGTTTGGTACTGAAAGACTCCCAGTGAGGAATTTGTAGGTGCCTGGCATCCTGCTGTCCGTCCTGCTTCGTGTGTTTGGGCTTGCTGCAGTCTGTGGTGCCTCCAGCATCTGCTGAGCTCCCAGGGAAGCCATAATCCTGCATTTGTGATGCTCACATAATGAATGAGCATTCTGATGTCATTAAAGCATTGACTCGGGTAATGTCAGTGGAATTCATCTGAAGGGATAAATGTGTGCGAGAGAAAAGGCAAAAAAACAAAGTGATGGGCTGTTCCAGCCAGAGTGAAGCATCACTCCTCAGCAGCCAGTGGTGTCTGAGGTTTCTTTGCAGCACTTTAGTGTTCCTGATGCTGGGCTGTGCTCTTGAGACCTCACAGTGTGGCCGAGTGGCTCTGGCTGTCAGGACACCTGAGCATGCCCAGCTGAGCAGGGTTGTGCAACTTTGGAAGGCAGCTGAACTGTCATGTGGCACTTATTTATATGACTAGCTGGCTGATACTACAGCTTCACAGTGAGGCTGTCAGCAAGGTCCTGTCCAAGGGGCCTGGGTAGTGTGGTCTAAGTAGGTTTCTTGCCTTGCTTTTGAGGCCGGACCTTATCAAATGGGATACTTAGAAAAGGGGCTAAAGAGAAACTTCTCTAAGGCTCAAGGTCTTGCAAGACCTATTGCAGTTTGATTTCTACAGTGCCACAGTCAGCTTTGAGGCCATTTGCCCTTTCCTTGGTGCTGCTCAGTGTGACACAATTGCTTTTTTCTTGTAACTTCTGGCCACTCACTGTGCCCTGAGCGTGTTTCTGCAAAGGCTTCGTGCCCAGGGACTGGAATAGTGCTTTTACTGGTTATGGATTGTGGTCAGTGGCTTCTTTTTAGCTTCAGAGGTGCCAGTAAGCTCACAGCCCTTGGTGCTGCACCTCTGGGAGCCTGGTGTTGTCTCTGGGTGTAGCCATCAGTTGCTGAGTTTCAAAACTCTTCCCAGCTCTGGGCTCTTTGCCAGGGACACATCTCTCACCCTGACAGTGACCAGAGGGACTTGGAGTTTGGTGTCTTTTTTTCTTTATTCATTCATTTCAGATGAATGTCCTCTTGATGCTTGGGTTAGGGAAGGGAATGCCCTCTTGGAAAGCAAATGCTGTGGCTTGGGTCTGACTTTTGCACAATGCTTGGTGTCTTTGTAGCTGCTTTTGGGATCTCCTGGAGCTGGAAGAATTTGGTTTCCTCTCCTGTTAAAATAAGAATTTTCCCGGTTGTTTCCTCTTTCCGTGGCAATGAAATGTTGGGTGTTTTTGTCTTTGCTTTTCTGATAGGACAGCAGTAAGGTCTGCAATTCCTCCAGCTGATCTTGGAAGGGTTCCAGAGTGGCTGGAGGCAGTCGATAAGTCAAACTGAAACTCTCTGTAAGCAGTGTAGCTGAGGAGTGCTTGGGAGAGGAGAGGAATAGAGAGTTAAAGCTGCAGAACCTCACAGGCCACTTCTTCCACCTGCACTTGACAGTTGGAAGGAAATAAAGGTGCTGGTGTCCAACAGACTTCTGCAGAAGAGCAAGTTGGACTCAGGGTCAGTTGGCAATCTGATTTGTGAACAATTGCTTCTTGTTAAGCAAGATGCATCTTAACAGATGTCAAGCAAGTAATCTGTATCATAAACAGGAGAAGGGGAGAGTTTGGGAAGGTGCAAAAAGGAGTTGACATGGTGAAAGCAGGGAGTTACAGCTGGGTTACAGCTGCTGAGGAGCTGATAGTCCCCTATAGTCAGGTTACTGCTTGGCCCTCACTGCTTTTAGCTGTGCCAAGTGGTGGAGTGTCACTTCCCAGACTAGGAGGCAAATAGACAAGTAATCAAGTTTGAAGTGCTGCATTAGTCAGGTATGAGGCAGCAGAATAAGTAGGTCAGGTACAGAACAGTTGCAGTACCGTGATGGGACAGACACAGCCTGTACATCATGTACAGCTCTGCTTTGTGCAAGGCTTCTTTCCCCTCTGTCAAACCAAGGCCTTCGTTTGCTGTGAGTTCTGTTGGCTTTTTACCATCCATACAGAGTGAACCTTTCCATCTGGGGTGGGGGGAAATGTCAAGGTGTGGTTTATGCCATCAAAATAAGAGGGAAATAATGTGTTGAAAATCAAAGTAGAGTGTAACTGTGCTCCTGAGGACACTGGGGCTGCTTGAGTGGAAGCCTGTCATATGGGTAATGTGCTCCACAGTGGGAAGCCGGGTCCAGGTTCCTTTCAGAACTGTGAATCTGTCCTCATGCTCCCTTCATGGCGTGGTTAGCATCAACGTTCTGACATGAAGCTTCTGCTTTAGTGGAGCCAACCCTTCTGTGAGCCTGTTCTGTGCTGCTGCTCGTGCACAGGCTTCCTGGTCAGAAAGGCCATGGAGGGGTGAAGGAGCAGAGAGTGACAAGAAATGAGACAGCTGGGGTTCTTTTCCTCTTCACAGAAACCATGGCGAGCCCTGCCAAGGACAACTATCGAATGAAGAGCTACAAGAACAAAGCCCTAAACCCCGAGGAAATGCGGCGGCGAAGGGAAGAGGAAGGGATCCAACTGCGCAAACAGAAACGAGAGCAACAGGTAACTGTCAGCTTGACTAGCTTGTGTACAGCCTTAACACAACCGAGATTGTGCTGCTGCCTAACTGGAATCTTCAAGGATCTGTGCATCAAGGTTTGTTGGCAGTCCTCTTCTTTTTCCTCTTCTGAGACCTTGCTTTTCTCTTTTTGCACCTAGCACAGAGTGTGGTTCACGTCAGGAGCTCTCCAGGCACTTTTTTTCCTTGGGGCACTGGAGGTTTTTGTTCACAGATCCTTGTTTTTAAGGTTTTTTGGGGGGTGGGGGGAGGGATTTCTTTTCAATTCATTAGTGAGTGGAGTTATTTCCTCAAGCAGCTGGAGGAGCAAGTGAAAGCACAGGCTGCACGTTATTGCTTCATCCTGAGCTCATCCTTTTCTTTTGGCTTGGAGGTCCATGGAAGTAAGAGGTGATTCCCAGGTGCTGGATGTGGCTCAGACTGAATGTTTGCTCTATTAACACATCATCTACAAGCTGCCTTCTCCCCAGTTTCTCTAACTAGCTAGGTCAAGCTCTGCACTTGTCTGGACCAGTGTCTCAGTGACTTGGGCATTTGCATATCTGAGGGCAAGACTCAGCACGTTGTGTTATTGGGGTTTGTGTGCCAGAGTAGCCCTCAGAGTGCAGAGCTGTTATTAATGACTACTCTTCTATTCAGGTTGTGTTTAGTCTTGCTGACAGTATCCTGTTTGAGGAACAAGAATATCTAGTTATGAACTGTTCATCATTTGCTTTCTAATAACAACTCCTGTGCTTTGTTCCCCACCAGCTCTTTAAAAGAAGAAATGTGGAGCTGATCAGTGAAGATGCCTCCATGTTTGATAGTCTCCTTGTGGATTCCTACGTTAGTTCCACCACATGTGGGGTAAGGTGCCTCTCCTTGCTGCTGTCTTGCCTCCAGACAGATTTAATGCTGTGGGCTGCATAGAAATGGCAGACTTCAATGGGTTTAAGAATGCTGCAAATGTTACTGTAGTGAACTGGAAAAGTCTGCCAGGATGTAGAGTGTGCTGTAGCCTCAGATTTTAAGGATTTGGGTTACTAACCAAGCACAAAATCATGACAGGCTGTCCTGACTCTAATGCCTTAAATGATCTTAGTGTGAGATGGAGCCATTGGTCCTGTCTCCTTTGCATCTTCTCAGGAAGGAGTGATCACAAGAGAGATGGTAGAGATGCTTTTCTCAGATGACCCTGATCTACAGCTAGCAACCACTCAGAAATTCAGGAAGTTACTCTCCAAAGGTAAAAATAACTCCCCTGCCATAGCCTTTCTTTTGCAAGCATCTGTGTGGTGCTGTACAGTAGCTGAGCAGCTCTGAGCTTGGGGAAAGAAGGTTGTCATCCCACAAAGTTGATGATCTGCTGTATCGCTGCTGATTTACAGTTGTGTGGATTGCACACAGAGTGATTCTGGGGAGTTGTACTGAGGGGTTCAGTACAGCTTGAGGTCATTCAGTTCACACTTGTTACTCCCCTGCATCAGACCTGGGTGCTGTTTTGACACTGCCTTGCTGTTTCAGAGCCCAATCCGCCAATAGATGAAGTGATAAACACTCAGGGAGTGGTGGACAGATTTGTGGAGTTCCTGAAAAGAAGTGAAAATTGCACACTACAGGTAAAGGATTGGTACAGATTCTTTATGGCATGTGGCTGTTTCACCTTCACATCTCAGCAATGTGAACCCACAGATGCTGTCAGTGGGAAAAGGAGGGTTTGAACCCAATGGGTGCGAGTTCAGTGATGTACAGGAGGAGACAAAAGCAGCCTGTAATGCTCAAGCAAGAGAAGGAACTTATCAGTTGCTCTAAATTGAATTACTGGAAGAATCCAGACAAGAATAACATCATTGAGAACAGAATTTGGCCATTCTGTCTGGTATTTCTGCTGGGAGCTAGTGGAGCCCTGGAATTAAACACGGAGGAAGAAATTGTGTGAAGAACAACTTCTATTGTTGGAGACTTTTCAGTACAGGCTGAGAGTCTGTTAGAAATGGGTTAGAGAGTGCCTGATAGCAGCTGTAGTTACTGTGTAGGGGTTAAAGGTACTTTTGTATGTGGAATTGGATCAGAGTTGATGGCTGCCTTCATCTTTCTTCCTGCCCTCTCTCTCAAGGCCAGGTATCATAGGGGTTTGCTTTCAAGGAGAACTGAATGGAAATGTGGTTTTTAAACCAAAGAATGAGGCAAAAAGCAGGGAACCTGCTGCTCAGCTTCACTTGAACTCGAGGCATCTCTGTGGTGTTGGCCAGGAGGAGGGACTAGAGCTGGATAATCTGCACCAGATCTAGGAAAAATCCTACTCCTTCACTTCTCTAGATGGAAAATGGGTGTGAAAGTGAAATGGTGTGATGAGAGTGACATCTTCAGTCACCAATCCTTTGAGAAGGCATTTAGCAGATGTGGGGCTTTTATTGCTCAAGGAAATAAAACCCCTTGAGCATTGAGGTGTTCTCTGCTGAAGTGCTTTCCTTCTCTCAAGTGGAGGTTGAAAGCATTAGAGCGAACATCTAATGGCAAATATTTTGCTACAGGAGGACTGTTTTGGTCATGTTTTTGTCACTTGTTGGCTTGTTTCAGTTTGAAGCAGCGTGGGCACTGACGAATATTGCATCAGGAACCTCCCAACAGACAAAAATAGTCATTGAAGCTGGGGCAGTTCCCATATTTATAGAGCTCTTAAACTCTGACTTTGAGGATGTTCAAGAGCAGGTAAGGGTCACTTGTTTCTTTCCTTTGGGGGTGGGTTAGACCACTGCAGTGGATTGCACGTGATACAAATGCAGTGTTTAGAGTGAGGGGCCAGTGTCTAACAACAACTGGCTTCAGAACACAACTGGAAGTATGGTTTGCCTGGAGCTCCAGGAAGGTGCTTTCCTGGCACACTGCCCTCCTCTTCCTCCTCCTCCTCTGTCCAGAAACTGTGTGAATGCTAAAACTGTTGCCATTTCCTTTCAGGCTGTCTGGGCATTGGGGAACATTGCTGGAGACAGCTCTGTGTGTAGAGATTATGTCCTTAACTGCGCTATCCTTCCTCCCTTATTAATGTGAGTAGCCATGAACACTTGCCAATACACTCGTGGAAGTCCCGTTGTGCCACAGCAGAGCAATATTTGAGCTGGGTGAATGGATTCCCCAGCCATGTGTGGTGGTGCTTACTGGGAATCAAACCATTGGTACCAGCTGAACTGGCAGTTCAGACCAGTAGCTGATGAATAGTGGGACTTGGTAGCTAACATGCCTTCTCACAAGCTTTGCCACTGCTCTGCATGTGAGATGGGTGCTGTGGCAGTGTGCTTGTCTCTCTGAAGGCACAGGGCTTGCTGTTTGGCTGCCTGTCCCTCCAGATGCCTGCTCTTTGTGCTTGTGCTGTGGACTTGAGGTGCTGGTCTGTGGGGGCTGAGGGAAGGGCAGCAGATCTCTGCACCTCACCTTGCCTCAGCAGCTCTGAGGTGTGGTGCATACCCACCAGCCAGAAGAGCTGCCTGTCAGGGATGTGCTCAAGTACCATTTGCTGCTCTGGAAAGAATGAATCTTTACCCTGCTCTACCTGATCCTGTCCTTGGCAAACTGATGCTTTGTCAGCAGTGACTTGGATTGTCCCACTGCTGTCAGCAGTGACTGCTGACTGAAATCCTCAGCCCACAGGTCTTGCTGTTCTCAACAGAGCTGAGAGGCAGGACTTTGTGTCAGTTGGCCTCTAGTGAGGACCATCTACCTCAGACAGGGCTGTGAGTGTCAGAGCTTGAACTGTATTTGACTGACTGGTTCTTGCTTCTGCAACTTGTCTCATGTGGAACTTGCCTTCCTGACCCACGTCAGCTGACACTCATAGCAGTAATAGCCATTTATCCTAAGAAGTAGTTGCATGTCCCTTCTCTCTTTGCTTATTGAGAGGCTCAAGAGACAAGCAGCATGGCTTGAGCTACAGCAAGTGGAATAATGCTTGGACTCCCTTAAAATGCTACTAGTTTTCCTCCTTCTGATGCCCTTGCTGGTGTCCCCATCAAGGATTATAACTCATGGTAACTGTCTCTTTAGGCTCCTTACAAAGTCCACCAGGTTGACAATGACACGAAATGCTGTCTGGGCCTTGTCAAACTTGTGCAGAGGAAAGAGTCCACCACCTGAATTTGACAAGGTGAGAATAAATGCCTTGTTGGCAGACAGGTGATGGGGAGACACCCAGCTAAGATGTTTGTCTTGAGTTATTTTTGGCTGTAGGACTTCTGTAAGTCATTCTGGGAGGGAACAGAGGGAGGTTCCTGCTAAGGTTGATCTCTCTGTGCTTAGTTTTCTGCCTGGCTCCTTTGGCAGCCCGTCAGCTGGACCCCTCAAATAAGGAGCAAGCCCAAGCTTCCCTGCAAAGCAGCATACACTGAGAGCTTCTCTAAACTCTTCCAGAACTCAGGACAAAATTGTGAGACTTCACTCAAATTGTGACTAAAAGCTTGGCTGATACCTCTGAATGCTACAAAACAGGCTGCCTGGAGCTACATGGGAGCTGGGGTAGCTTTCTCCTTCCCTCTCCTGGTGTGCTGCTGGCACTAACAGAAGGTTCTGCTGACCTTCCAGGTGTCTCATCCTCCTTTGGTAGAACCAAATTGTTTTAAGGTCAACATGTTTCACTTTCTTTAAATGAAAGCTCACATGTCAAAGCTGGGAAGCCTGTACTGAGGGGGGAAATCTGAGTGTGAATGTAAACCCCCTTACAAAGGACTGAAACGTTCAGGGGTGTAAGCTGGTGGCTGCTGCTCTGAGCAGTGAGCTGTTTAGGGTTATTAAGAGTAAGAAATGGAGCAGTGCTCTCACATAAGACATGTGAGGAGCTTCCAGACAGCAGCATGCACAGGCAGCACTTGTCTCAGGACTCTGCACTTGGTCCAAGAGGAAGGGATGTAATTCAGGTTTAGAAATCAAGCTGCTGAGGTGACTTTAGCCACTGTGACTGGGAGGTGTGCAACCAGCAAGGAAGCTGCTGACGTTGGGAAAGGAAACTGTGGCCATCCAAGGCTTGTTATCTCACCAGGCAGCACAGGCAGATGGTGTTTGCATGCAGATGTGGTGGTCCCTGACAGAATGTGACTAACCTGGGGCGGGGGCTGTTGTTGTAGGTGTCTCCCTGCCTGCCAGTCTTGTCCCGATTGTTGTTCAACAGTGACTCTGACCTGCTGGCAGATGCATGCTGGGCACTTTCCTACTTATCAGATGGTCCCAATGAGAAGATCCAAGCAGTCATTGACTCGGGAGTGTGTCGGCGACTGGTGGAGCTGTTAATGTAAGTATCTGTTCTCTCTGCTTCAGCCCAGTGAGCCTGGGAAGTGTGGGACTGAGCATCAGTTCTTACCACACCCCCTCAGAGCCTTCTTCCACCTCTCAGGTGCACAGGATCCAAGCAATGGGAACCTTAGCTTTAGCTGACTTTGGAGCAGTTGTTCTTGAGGAGGTTCTGAAGCAGGTTGAGAACTGTAGCTCACTGGCTTTTCTTTCCAAGAGAAGCTTTGTTCTGGTGCTGGAATACTGGTTAATGCTGGGAAGGGCTCAGAGGTTGGGCTGACACTGCAGAGTATCTTGTGCTCTCAGGCTTCAAATAAGCTATGGAAGCCCAGCTAGGAAAATCAGAGGTGGCAAGGAGAGTGTGTAGCAAAAGTCAGCTTGGCTTTATTCCTCTGATATCAACATGGACATTTGGACAACAAGGCTTGTTTGCAGTTTGCATGGGCCTGTTCTTTAACACCCTCAGAATCATTAGAACTCTGTTTCCAGAAGGCTCCTGTAAAAGTCAGGCTGTTGTTATTGAGTTAGTATCTTTGTTCAGGAAGGTGTTGTAAAAAGTGAGCTCTGTAATTAAGCTGAAGACAGTGGAGCTGGGATGTAAAGGGTGTGAAGACTGTCAGTATAGCTCCTTTGTGGTCAGTGTGCTCGTCCAGTGGTGACACAGTCCCTGGATGGGGTGGTTTTATGTGCCAGGGGGTGGAATCCAAAGTAAATAATGGAGATGAGATGCTGGGAAGGGGATCTCCTCAATATCCCAGGTGCTTGGGATCTGAGAGGTTTGATTTTTTTTGCCCTGATCCCATCTTTCCTGCAGGCACAATGACTACAAAGTGGCTTCCCCAGCACTGCGAGCGGTCGGCAACATCGTGACTGGGGATGACATCCAGACCCAGGTGAGGGGAAAGGCACCTGCAGTGCCCATCAGCTCTCTGCCTGACACTGCTGAGCTCACTTCTGCTTTCTTTCTCCAAAGGTGATTCTGAACTGCTCAGCCCTGCCTTGTCTCCTTCATTTATTAAGTAGTCCCAAGGAATCAATCAGGAAAGAAGCCTGCTGGACTATATCTAACATCACAGCAGGAAACAGAGCACAAATACAGGTACTGTCTTCTCCTGGCTTCCAAGCTCAGCTTTAAGGATTTGCAGCTTTTTTCCTTATCTGACATTTAGAGGCTGTTCTTGTTCACATCCCTTAGTCTGCAGTAATTTGCAAATTGCCTGTTCCCAGCCATCTGCCAAAAAAGGGCTGGAAAAGCCAAATTGTGGTAACAAGGACGAGCCTGAAATGAGTCCCAAAGGTTGAACCACTGGAGTAGGAGGTGATGCAGCCCCTGTTTCTCCACGCTCAGTTAGAGATACCCCTTTGAAAAGCTGGAGCTTGTTGAGCTTTCATTATCCTTTTCCTGACCTGCATAGAAAGGCAGCTCAGTGCTGCAAGCATTCTGTGCTGCTGGTGCAGGGGCAGGGAGCATGTGCTGGGCCAGGTCTGGAGTGAGGATCTGGCTGAGGAATCAAATGAAGGAATCATTGAAGGTGGGGGGGGCAGCTTGGGAAGGTCTTTAATGTAGACACAAGTTTCTTTCTGGTGCTTAGTGGTCTGTTAGAAATGGTGTTGCCAATTCACACCCTTGTTGCCCTCCCCTGCCTGTGTTTGTGTCTCCCCAGGCAGTGATAGATGCCAACATCTTCCCAGTGCTCATCGAGATCCTGCAGAAGGCTGAGTTCCGCACGAGGAAAGAGGCAGCTTGGGCCATCACAAATGCAACCTCAGGAGGAACCCCCGAGCAGATCAGGTACCCCCATGGCCCCTCTTAGGGGAAATCTCTTTGTCCTGAAGGAAGCTGCTGCAGGGCAGAGCCTTCTGGAGAGTACCTGAGGCACAGGCAGAGCTGGAGCTGGGTCACACACTGTCCTGTCAGTTGTGGCTTTCTTCTGAAGGGTGATCTCCAAAGGGCTTCCCCCTCCATGTGCAGGAAGCCTGCACCAGACTGAGTGTCCAGACTTGACAGATTAAATGTGAGTGTGGGTTTAGTTTGAACAGCAGCTGGGTTTCAAAGGGAATTAGCAGGTTTCTTAAAAGATGGAGGCTGGATGTCAGAGCAATAAGTAGATAAAAGTGACCCTTGCAGAGCAGTGAACAGCTGTCTTAAGGAAACTCTTTGCTTGACCTGCTTCCCTTGCACTTTCTAACTGAGTGAGGGTGAGGCTTGCTAGATCTTGAATAACAAGTGTGTCTTCTTGGTGCTTTCTCCCCAGGTACTTGGTAAACTTAGGGTGTATCAAACCTCTTTGTGACCTGCTGACTGTCATGGACTCCAAGATTGTTCAGGTGGCGTTGAACGGCCTGGAGAACATCCTGAGGCTTGGAGAGCAGGAAGCCAACCAGAGTGGGACAGGCATCAACCCCTACTGCAGCCTGATCGAGGAGGCCTATGGTAGGTTGCTGGCTGGTGACCTCGATGCTGTAACATCATAGGCTGCATTGAGAAGTGTCTGCTAGTTTGGCTGGTTGCTTTTCTGCTCTGTTAAAGCATTTAGGATGTCCCAAACTAGCCACAATTTGTTCCCATAGTCCATTGTTTTACCCTTTTGAGCACAGGGCTAAATACTTTGAACTAAAAAAGCTACAGCACTTGTGATCCAGGCTGCTTGGTTTGGAGGTCAAGCTGATAATTGTGGCTCATGACAGTTGGGAATATTAATCAGAAATAAGCTGAGCTAAGTAGAAAGTGATGCTTCTGGGTGTGAGGTTGCTCAGCTGTAGCCAATGGTACAGTGTTAGGTGTACAGTGGAAATCCAGAGAGACTTGGCTTTTCCCTGGAGTGACTTAATTTGGTGGGTTTTTGTTCTGCTTTTACTGCCTTGAGGATCAGTTCCTATTTTGGTCTGAAACTCCCTGTGTGTGCTGCCAGTGTCTGATTTGCCCTCTCACTGGCTGTTACACTGTGTCCCAATTCTCCAAGTAAGAGTAATTCTTGACCTTCTTGAGAGTATGTTGTGCTTGGACACTTCTGGTTCGGCAGTGGATTTAATTAGGACAGCTGAAGGAAGCTGTTGCTGCCTTTCTGCTGGAGGTTACTGGGTCAGACCCTGCCTCCTTCCTCTCCCTACCCTCTGCAACCACCACGCTGTTCACAGCCAACTTTCATTTCACTGAAATGTGGTTTAGCTTCCAGCAGCCAGCTGAGGACACATCTGCTTTAGCTGTGTCAGCTAAACCCACTATTGAAGAGACATGAATGCTGCCTGAGACAGATAAAATCCACAAGCAGCTCTGAAATAGTTTTAGATGTCAGTGCTGCTCACCAAATGCAGATCAAACCCAGACAAAGGTCCTGCAGGGAGCTGGGCCAAGGGTGAAGGCTGGATGTGGGACAGTGGAAATACAACATGGTCTCTGTCTCAACTCATTCTGTTCTCTCTCTCCTCCAAGGTTTGGATAAGATCGAGTTCCTACAGAGCCATGAGAATCAAGAGATCTACCAGAAGGCCTTTGACCTGATTGAGCACTACTTTGGAGTAGAGGACGACTCAGCTCTGGCTCCCCAGGTAGACGAGAACCAGCAGCAATTCATCTTCCAGCAACCTGAAGCCCCCATGGAAGGTTTCCAGCTATAATGTGCCCAAGGTGGGAGGTGGAAAACCCACCACAAACTTGCCAGAAAGCAACTGGGAGCAGCTGATGGTCCCATCCCCTTCTTTCAAACAGAAGGCTGAACACTCACTCCACCTCGTTTAGGAAACAAACAACTCTTCCTTCAAACAACTAGCAACAGTGAAGCAGTGCTTTGTCCTCACCGAGAGAAGGGGATGTCCTTACACTTTGTTTTTTCTCTTTGCTGCTGCGTACATGTGTGTTTAAAGCAGGCATCTGGGTGGAGGAGGAACACTGAGGTAACAGATTGCACCTCTTTGGTGGTTGTTTATTTGTTGTTCTTTGTGGTGATAGCTCCCCAGTGTCACTTCTGACCCCAGGGCACTTGCCTTGAGCTGTCGGAGCGGGTTGGGTAGGAAGGCACGGAGCCAGGGAGCATCCTGACAACAGTAATTCTGCAAACATGGGCTGATCTATTTAATTTTTTTTTTTTTTGCACATGTTACTCTTTATTAAAGACTCTAATTTGCCAAGAGCAAAGAGTTTAGCCCTGGCCTTTCTGCAACCCTCCTTCAGTGAACAGTCCTGTTGAACCTGGGCCGAGCTCCCCTGAACTGTGCTGTCAATGGACAGAGAACTGGGAGCTTCTCCCTCTCCTGGGAAGGTTTTTTTCAGGGTGGTGGGGGGAAGGCTTCTTCTCTTTTCCACATATTTCTTGTGTTTGTTTCTTTGGAGAACTGCTAGTGCTACTTACAAGGGGGAGGGGGGAAGGCAACAAGAACCCCCCCCCGCCCCAGGCTGGGAACTGTGGTGAGGATGATCTGGTTTGTGAACCAGCACAGGCTTTGTTGGCATTGCACCAGCTGTCAAAGGGCAAAACCCACCTTCAGCTTTACTTGAGATATTCTTTGTTTTTTCTCTCTTCCATCAGAACGTGTTTTGAGTTCTGGGCTATTGGGTGTTCTGAGGGGGAGAGGGGAGGGTTGGTTATGGGCTGGAGGGGGAGGAAGCAGCTCCCCCGGGCCACCAGCCGTGTGTGAACCTCAGTAGCAACAGCTTTAGCTCCTGCTCACACTTGAGTCATGTACATTTTACTTCCAAAAGAGCCAAATCTCTGTATTTTTTTATCCTAGAGAGGTCGATACTTGTCCAATGGGGCTTCAGAGACAAAGAGCTGTTATCAGACCTGTGTTGTGTGTAAACAGAGCGCTGTGAGGCAGCCAGAGCTGGCCCCCGGCCCCGCTCTCCCTCTGCCCGAGCCCCCTGAGCCTGTGCACAAACAGCCCGGGGTGGGGGTGGCGAGTCCTTTGTTGTGAAACGAATAAACACCCGCGAGCAGTTGCCTGAGCCGTGGCTGTAGCAGGGGCGCGGGGCG
>WBNH01005818.1:29854-41140 GCA_013401255.1 Urocolius indicus
GGGGCTCAGGGGGTGGCTGGAGGGGGCTCGGGGGGCAGCTGGAGGGGGCTCAGGGGGTGGCTGGAGGGGCTCCTGCAGGTCCCCCGTCCCGTCCCGTCCCGCAGGCCTGTGTCCGCGGTTTCCTGCTGCGGAGGCGGCTGCGGGGGCTGCGGGCAGCCTACGAGCAGCTGGTGCTGGAGATCGAAGGAGACTTGAGCTGCAGGCCTGTGTCCGCGGTTTCCTGCTGCGGAGGCGGCTGCGGGGGCTGCGGGCAGCCTACGAGCAGCTGGTGCTGGAGATCGAAGGAGACTTGAGCTGCCTGCAGTGGAGGGGCAGCGTCCTGCCTCGACCTGTCTTTGTCCCCCAGGTCTGTAGGGAGGGGGCTCGGTGGGTGCTGGGGAGGGGGATGATGATGCTTGTGTGACATAATCCCAACAAAGGGAGGGTTGCTCAGCCCTGGCTCGTCAGGCTCCTCCAGAGCTGAGCCCCTGAGCCCATGGCTGAGCATTTCTTCCTCTGGCTCAAGTCCAGCCCCTGACCTGCAGCTGGGATGCCTGTGGGTCTCACCCCCCCCACCTCCCCTGGTCCCACTCGTGTGCCAGTTGGGTGCCAACTCGTGTGTTTTCCCCTCTGGGGTGGGGAGAGCCCTTTGCCAGGCTGTGCTGGCTGAAAGCTCAGCACGCTGCTGTGGCAGCAGGAGGGCTGCAAACAAACCAGAGCCCTGGCTGGGACCAGAGGAGCCTCCAGCTCGTGGCTCAGAAACCTCCCAGCTCTGACCAGTTTCTTTTCTCTTGCCTCATGTGTTTTGCCCCTCCAGCAGCCCACGGCAGGGGAGTGCCCCCGTCCACAGGAATCTGCACCCAGGGATGAGGCTGGTGCTGGTACAGCACATCCCCAGGAGGAGCTGGCCACGTGTGAAGCAGAGCAGGACTGGGGCTGCAGCAGTGTGGAAGCTCCAGCTGGGGTGAAGGAGCCGAGCCGGGCGAGTGGAGGCGATGCAGCGAGTGGCCCCAGTGCTGATGGACACCCTGAGGAGATGGGCAGTGCCCTGGCAGAGAGCGAAGGCTGGCAGGGGCACAGCCAGGGCTCTGCTGCGTGGGATGAGGCTGTGCTGGAGGCAGAGCCCTGCCTGGGTACGAGCCTGAGGGACCCGGTGCAGGGGGCACAGGGGGGTCCTGGGGAACTCAAACCTCCAGAACAGCTTGGAGAGGTTGGAACAAGTTGGTGCAGGAGAGAGGCAGTGGGTGCAGTCTGGAGCATGGGTCTCATCACAGGTTATTAGTGATGACTGGTTCTGTCTCAAGAGAGACAGGAAACTTCCAGAGAGTTCAGTTGGGGGCTGTAAAGGTGCTGAGGGGCTGGAACGTGGGTGTGAGGAGGAAAGGCTGCAGGACCTGGGGCTGTTCAGCCTGGAGGAGAGAAGCCTGAGCTCAGGGGGAACTAATCAGTGGTGATAAACCCCTAAAGGGTGGGATGTCAGGGGGATGAGGCCAGTGCCAGGACAATGGATACAGGCACAGGCTGGGACACAAACAGTTCCACATGAACACAAGGAGAAGCTCCTTTGGTGCTGAGGGGAGGGAGCCCTGGCCCAGGCTGCCCAGGGAGGGTGTGGAGGCTCCTTCTCAGGAGGTTTCCAACCCCACCTGGACACGTTCCTGTGCCCCCTGAGCCAGGGGAAGCTGCTGGAGCAGGGTCTGGGGCTGGGGCAGCTCTGCAGGGCCCTTCCAGCCCCTCACCAGTCAGGATTGTTCCATTTCTTTGCAGAGATTCCCCCCGAGGACATGAAGGAGCTGCCTGGAACTCGGGCTGCTCTGCAGTCCTACAGAAACCACCTGGTGATGGAGATGCTCTGGTTACAACAAGCTATTGAGAGCCGTAAAACAGTAAGAGCCTGAGGCTGCCTGTCCTGGGAGTGGGTCAGAGCAGTGCCCCTGGGGCTGGGGCTGGGCTAAAGGAACCAAACCAAGGAGCGCTGGAGGAAATCAGGAGCTGTTTAGGTCTGGTCACAAGCTTTAGATCTGGTCACTGCTGCTGCAGCAGGTGCCTGGGCACTGACCAGTGTGGCAAGTGCCACGAGTGTTGCTTGAAAGGTGAGACTGTGTCCTGGCTGAGGGCAGGGATGGTGCTGGCTGCTCTGAGGGCAGGGGCTTTCCTGCTGCCAGGTCTCTCAGGGATTTAACCCTGAACACTTGGTTTTTCTTTCTCTTGCAGTATTTGAAGCTGAAACGGAGGCTGGAGGCTCCTGATGCATTAAAGGGGCATTCCTGAGCACCAGAGGCACTTGTGTGGGCCTGGAGCTGCAGCAGCACCAGTCAGGATGTGACCTGAAGGACAGCAGCAGCTCAGGGCAGCTCCAGCTCTGTGGGTCAGCGTTTCCCACTGTGGTAAACGTGGCAAGAAAGCCTTTTATTTCTTTTAAATGGGAGTATTTGGTCAAGACAGGGGTGAAACATCTGTGTGAAGGCAGGGAGGTGGTTGTGTATCCTGGGGGCAGTGCCAGCTGGGCCTCCATCCAGGAGAACCCCTCTCTGAGGGAACGGACTGTCACAGAGAAGATACTTTCTGCCCAAGCTGATGGTGTGAGATGGGACTGAAACGCCCTGGAGCAGCAAGTGCCTTGACCCCACAGGAACGAGCCCTTCTGCAGTGAGCAGTGTTGGCACCTGAGCTGTGTTGGGACAGTTCTGCACTGTCCAGGCTCTCCAGGTGGGTTTGGGCACTGATGGAAGTGTTAAGGCAGGAGGAGAGTTTCCCAGCTTCCCTGTGCAGTGTGTGGGGAGCGATGGCTCATCAACCCTGACCTTCAGGACATGAGGCTCGTTCCCAACATGCAGGTCTGTGGCTGTGGTGGCAGCTCTGTGTGGCAGAGTCACCTGCACTGGTGTTTGAGGGAACAAGGAAGGGCTCATGGGGTTTGGTGCTTTGTCTGTATGTTGCTCTGGCTCAGGGAAAGTCCCTCAGAACAGGACTTGCCACGTGGTGCTGTGGTTCCCTGCTGTCACCCCGAGTCTTCTGTGTGAAAACAACCCCTCTTGCCACGTGGCAAGATGTCTCTGTCTGTTCCTCATGTGTTTATGAATAAAAAGCTCTCCTGAAGCTGGTGTCTGAGTCTGTGCAGCCCTGCCTGGCTTGCTGCTTTCTCCTGGGCACAGTCCAGCCAGGCTCTGGCCCTCTGCAACCCGTGGCAGCCACTTCAGTGCAAGGGCTGCTGTGTCCTCAGGGATGGGCACGTCTGTCCCTTGCAGGACAGAAACCCAGTGTGCTCCTCACTTCGGTAGCAAGTGATGGGAAGGGGGTGACAGGTTCTGGGGGGGAATGTGGAGTTGTCACTGGAATCAGGGAGTAAACTCTGCAGTGTGGTACCAGAGACACTGGTACTGGCTGGACCTCTGGGCTCGTTCACATGAGCCTGGTGCCTGCTGAGGCTGGTGAGGGAGCTCAGTGCTCTGTGTTTGAAGATGGAGGAGCTGTGTGTTCTGCTTCCCAAGCACAGAGGTGCTCTGCAGGTCGGTTGCTGTGGCCTCCAGACAGACCCACAACTTCCTCCTGCTGGGGCTGCATCCATGGAGACAGGCAGGGCAGCTCTGGGGAGGGTTTGTGCTCGACTACCTGCACCTCTCCTCTGCTCCCAGCCCAGCTCTGCTTCCCTCTCTGTGCAGGGATGATGAGCTGCTGGGGCTCAGCCGTGGCCCCTCGGGCCAAAACCGTGCTGGTGTATCGCAACGGGGACCCGTTCTTCCCCGGGAGGAGGGTGGTGGTGAACCCACGGCGGGTGCTGACGCTGGAGGTGCTGCTGGGTGAGCTGACGGTGAGCCTGGGGGCTGCCCAGGCTGTGAGGAGCCTGCACACCCCCCGGCACGGCCGGCGCCTGGAGGGGCTGCACGACCTGCGTCACGGCGGCTGCTACGTGGCCGTGGGATGGGAGAGGTTCCGGCGGCTCGAGTGAGTGGCCACAGCTTGGGGGCTCTGGTTTTGGTGGGTGGGCAGCTTGGGGTCACCTCTGTGGGGGAAGATGTCGAGGGGAGGGAAGGGGAAGAAAGAAGGGAGAGGGGCAGAAACTCAACAAAACCCACACAGGGTAGTTTATTGTCCTGCTGGACGTGTTCCAGGTGGGGTGGGAAATGCAACTGTTCCTCATAAGGTCACTGGAAACTCAGAAGAAGATCTGCTGGAGGAGGCAGGAGTCCCCTGGCAGGACATTGGGAGGGTGTGGAGGCTTCTCTGGGGGGTTTCCAAACCCACCTGGACACAGTCCTGTGTCCCCTCATTGAGGGGAAGCTGCTTCAGCTGGGGCTGGGGCAGCTCTGCAGGGCCCTTCCAGCACCCACCATACAGGGATTCTGTGATTGTCCATGCTCAGTGCCTCTGGGCACCCTGTCTGGGGTGTGGGAGGCTCTGCAGCCCTGGCAGAGCTGCCAGTCACACTGCACCCACCAATGGATCCTCCTGCTTTGCTTGGATGGAGGTTTTTGTGTTCTGCTCCTGTGCAGAGCTGGTTTGCTTCACGCTGGAATACAGAGGGTCAGAGGGAGGGTTTGTGTCTCTGGAGGGGTGTGTGTGCAGGTGCCAGGTGAATCTGGCTCCTGGGTGTTTGTTGGAGGTGGCCCAGGCTGCAGGGGATCAGCCCTTGGAGCCTTGATCAGTAATAAAATCTTCTGGGTGTCCTTAGCACAGGGGTCTGGGCTGGGAGCATCTGAAGTGCAAGAGACTGAAGTTCAGCGAGGCCATGAGGTGAGGAACCTCTCCACACCTCATCCTCTTGTTCTCAACAGCTACTTAAAGCAAGGAAGGAAGGAGCTCCGTGGGACAGGGACCAGAGGGGGTCTGCAGGTGAGTCCCTGAGCTTGAGAGGGGAGGGTTGAGAGTGATTCTGAGCCTCTCCAGCCTGGGTGTTGCTGACAACAAACCTCACCTGGCAGCAGCAGCAGCAGCAGCAGCAGTGAGCATGAAGGCAGGGCAGGGACTGCCCTGGGGTGTCCCAGGGAAGGTGTTGCAGAGCAGGCAGCTGCTGATGGAGGAAGGGGCTGGCCCTGGGGTGCTGTGTGTGTGTGTCTCACTGTGTGTGTGTCTCTCACTGTTCTGCCCTGCTCTCTGCAGCTCCTGCCCCCAGCCCCACAGCGAAGGCAGCAGGACAGCAGCAGCCTGCCCTGCACCATTCAGTGAGTGCCTCGGTGTTTGCTCCTTGAAGGGTCTCTGGGAATGTTTTTGGAGGCTGGAGGAGGGAATTTCTCTGTGAGATCCCAGCAATGCTGCCCCACAAGGGACAGTTCCCAGCTTCTAGCAGCAGTGTTTGCTAGAAATGCTGCCCAGGCCCAGAGGATGCCTGTTCCCCCCCCCTTCCCCAGCTGCAGGGGTACTGGCTCATCTCGTGCTCTGGGTTGTTTCCACTGCAGTGTGTTCCGGAATGGGGACCTGCTGAGCCCTCCTTTCCCCCTGCCTGTCTCCAGGAGCCCCCCACTGCCCTGGGCCACGCTCCTGGCCATGCTGACAGGGAAAGCTGCCCTGCCCAGTGGAGCTGTTCACAAGTGGGTATCCAGATAAGGCCCTTCTGCCTCCCCTTCCCCTTTGCTCCACAACAGAAGCAGCTCTGACAAGCACTGAGGCCCTGGGAGCTCAGATTGCCACCTCTAGCTTGCTTTTGCAATCCCTTTTTCCCATCTTTAAACCAGGGATGACCCTGAATTCCTGGGTGCTCTGCAAGGAGCTGCTGTTGCTGGTGACAAAGCCAGAGGCAAGCAGTGCAGCGTGGCATGAGAAGGGCTTTATGTCTAGAGGGAGGGGCTTTCATCCTACAGACACCTCCTGCCTTTCCCTCATACATCTCTTATCTGACACCTAAGGGGAAAGCTGAGACCTGCTGCATCTCTCTGGTTGCTGGGTGGGATATTTCTGCTTCCTGGAGTGAGGAGGATTGTTCCTCTCTGCCTTGTCTCAGTCCTGTTCACCATTTCACTCTTGTTCTCCTGCCTCTCCTCTGAGGGGCTGCTGGGGGGGGTGGCTGTGTGACAGCTCTGAGGCTGTTGCTGTCCCTTCCCCCGAGGCTCTGCAGGCTGGATGGAGCCCAGGTGTGTGCTGCAGAGGAGCTGCTGAATGGCAGCTACTACGTGGCAGTGGGAAATGATGGGTACAAAAACCTGCCCTACATGGACCTGCTGGTGCCCCGGGACTCTGCAGGCAGGATGCTGTGGTACGTACACTGGGCTTTAAAGGCTCCTCTCCCAGGGGTCTGCAGCTGAGGCCACCCCTTTTTGCAGCCCTCCTGGTCAGTGCTGCTTTCAGGGCTTGAGTTTTGCCTCCTGTGCTGGAAGTTGAGGTAGGCAGAATGTGTTTGCAGAGCTTCTGGTGTCAGGGTTAGTGCCTGGAACCCCCAGTTCAGCACCAGAGGAAGGAGGTGGCTGGGTTGTTCCTCACCAATCACCCAGGAGCAGTGTGCTAGGAGGGGAATGTGATTCCTGAGGAAAAAACACCCCCAAGGGCCCTCTCTGACGTGAAAAGGGGAGATCCTGTGCTGCTGCAGCTGGTTGTGCCTGATGCTGAGAATCTGCTGCTGTGTTACAGGGGCCACTCGAACAGCAGGAGCAAAAAGCACCACAGAAGGGTAAGTGGGACTGTTTTGAGCCTCAAGGCAGCTGCTTTTGCACAGGCACCAGCCCTCCAGTGCCTGCAGCAACCCCCCTTGCCACAGGAGACAGTGTGTGGCCAGATCACACCTGAATTAAATCTCACTGCCTTGAAGAGAAACTCCTGAAAGTGGCTTCACCTCCCCTGTTTGGCTGATAGGGGGAACTCATCCTGGAGCCAGGACACCCTTCCTGCTCACTCTGTGGGTGAAATGCCCAGCAGAGACTCACAGAATCCCCAGAGGGTGGGGGTGGGAAGGGCCCTGCAGAGCTGCTTCAGCCCAACCTCCTGCTAAAGCAGCTTTCCCTCCCTCAGAGGGCACAGGAATGTGTCCAGAAGAAAGACTGGTCCCATCCTGCTGCTGCTGGGTGGGTGCTGTTAACCAAAGCCACAGCAAGACTGGAAACAGAATGCAGGCATCTCAGAGTCATTCTGCAACGTCAATAACTCTGCTTCTTCCCACAAAAAGGCACAGGCTGTGGCCAGACCACTGAAGGCTGTGGCCAGGAAGAGGGAAGCCAGTGACCCTGAGGATGAAAAGCACCCAACAGCAGCAAACTGAGGAGCTCTCACAGGGAGTGTGATGGGAGAAGGGAGGCAGTTGTGTAGGTGGCTGTTTGGCACAGCTGCTGAGAACAAAAGGCTGTGAGTCCTGCATTTCTGTAACCCCAGAGCCTGGCCAAGCTTTCTGCTGCATAAACAAACCCTTCTAAAGCTGAGCATCCTCATCACCTGGCCTCGAGGAGCAGAGTACCAGTGAGTACAAACACCAGAGAGCAAAGCACTGCTGTGCTGAGCTCCCACTGAGCCAGTTTGTGTCAGAGCTTGGGAAGGAGGAATTACCAAGCAACATGCACCTGGAGGACAGTGTGTCTGCCAGCAAGTCTGGCCCATGGCAGATGCTTCTGCTTTGGGATGCTTGGGCAGTGCTTGCTGCAATCAAACCTGCTCTCAAAACTATTTCCATGGGGCTTTTTTCTTCTGGTTTTTTGCTTGTTTTAGGAGCCATCTGCCAGGCTGAGGGGAGCTCACTGTAGTGTAGAGCTCTTGTATTAACCCTCTTTGTGCAAAGCTTGCTGCATTTCCCTCCTTGGTGCTTCTGATGGATGACAGAGGTAACAAAGACGTTTCCCTCTGTGGTCTATCTGGTCTATTTTGGATTGATAATGAGAATAAACCCTCCCTTCTCCAGGGACAAACTGCCCTGTGCTTCAGAGATTCTGTACAGTGTAGATCTATCTTTAAAGTATGTTTCCTCCAGAAGAGAAAAGCCCACGTGGCAGCCTCAGTGTAAGGGGCTGAGCACCAGGACCTGGGACGCTGCAGCTGGGTGGCAGAAGCCTCTTTCAGGTGCTTGGTCACCAAAAGGAGAGTTCCCAAACAGATCCCAGATCCAATAATCAATTGGAGCCAGCAGGTCACATTGAATGATTTATTCACCATCATCCTTCCAGTGCTGAACAGGACAATTCCACCACCCCTGCCTTGAAACAGACAAAGCTATTGCACAGGGTGTCCCTGCACCGTGCCTGGTCCCCTCTGGTGCTCAGGGATTACAGCCCATGCCTTTGGCATGTGTTTCTTGACATCCCTGTAAGAAGGAGCAGCTTGTTGGGTGCAGCTGAGCCACAGAGCCTGGTGCTGAGCCAGGGCCCTGGGGGTTTGCTCTCAGCAGGTTCTCTTCCTCTGCTCCTCGCTGGCCTTTGCTCACGAAGCAGCGACGCAGAGCGTGACCCCCAGGATGGTGAGCAGCATCCCTGCCACAGCCCCTGCCACACAGGAGCACAGTGAGAACCTGCACCATGCAGCACTGAGAAGTCTGACCTCCTCCTGGCTACATCCCTGATGCTCAGGGGCCGGCAGCAGTATCTGGGCAGACACCACCTGGCCAGGCAGCTCTGGAGGGGTTTGTCTGGGTGCCCGTGTGTGTTGGTGTTTCTAAGGAAGTGTTGCTGATGCTGTGTCTCTGGGTAGTGAGAATTTGGCTTAAACAGCAAGAAAACCCCATCTCAGCGATGGAAACATATTAAGTGTAACTTACTTTTACCACCAACGTCCTCCCCCAGGATCCTCCCGGTCAGCAGCGTGACTATCAGAGCCAGGGAGTTACAGAGAGGCACTGCCAGGGACAGGTCTGCAAGCAGACAGTTTGAACACCGACTTGGAAGTGGATAATCTTGTACAATCATCAGATGCTCTCTTGATTTGTGATTATCAGAGACGGCTGCTTCACGTTTCCCTGGGTCACCAGAGTCATCCACAGCACTGATCCTCCCTAAAACAGAGCCCCAGCCCCCACCAAAGCCACAAGGACTAACCTGTGGATGCCAAGGTGAGGTAGAAGAGGAGAGATCCACCTTGATTGAGCAGAAATGGCACCATGTACTGCAGGAGGAACACAGGGCTGTCAGGTTGCTGCTTGTTAACCCACCGTGCCCTCCCCACTGAGTGCCCTCGGCCAGGTTTGGCCACCCAAGGGAGAGCTCCCAAACAGGTTCCTTCCATCCAAAGCTCAGGTAGTCCCAGAAGGTCACCCTGGGCAGTTCCCAAGCTGCTGAATGGCTCAGCTCTCCAGCCTGCAGAAGGCAGACCGTGCCTGTTTCAGATGAAACGGGAGGGTTAAGGACCTGCTGCCCCAAAGCAGCCTTGGTTCTGCCTGGGATTTCTGCGGGGTTAATTGGCTCTTCCTGGTTCTAATTGCAAATTAATTGGCTTTTGCTAGTTGTAACTGCAAAGCTCGAGGTCTCTGGGGTCTCGTCTGTTTGTATCAGTGGGCACTGAAGCAAACACAGACCCAGGTGGGCAGGGAAGGCACAGGAGCTTCTCCCCACCCGTCAGCCGTTGTTCCAGGCGTCGCTCGCACCTTGTAGTTGAAGCTCAGGAAGCGAATCTGGGCCATGAGCTGCCGCAGCTGCCCCTGGCCCCGCAGCTCCTCCAGCAGCTCCTCCAGCCCCGCGGCCCCTCTGCGCAGGAACGGGCCGCTGCAGCCCCACAGCACGGCCACCAGCACCAGCCCCACGGCTTGTCCTGCAGCACAGCCCCAGCTCAGCGGTCAGCAGGCCCCTGGGGAAGGGCAGCCGGGGCTTCTGCCACTGCCCCGAGGGTCCACACCATCCTCATCCCCCCCAAGACGGGCCCAGCCTGACCCACGTCCATCCCCCATCAGGGCCCAGCTCCCCCACCATGCAGAACCCTGCTCTGGCTCTGCTGATGCTTCTCTGGAGGGGAAAAGCCCTGCAGCAAACCCACAGCCACATCCCCCTGATGCTTCTCCCGGGGCCAAGCCTGCAGCTGCTCTCCCAGGAGGAAAACACCAAAACACCTTCATCGAGCCAAGCCCGCGGTGTCCCCACAGGGAATGTCCCACCGCACACCCAGCCCATGGCCACTCTGCCTTTGGGGACAGACCTGGGACTGTTCAGCCTGGAGAAGGTTGAGGGGAGACCTTATCAATCACAGAACCCCTGAATGGTGGGGTGAGCAGAGCCCTGCAGAGCTGCCCCAGCTCCTGCTCCAGCAGCTTCCCGTGGCTCAGGGTGCACAGGAACTTGTCCAGGGGGAGATGGAAACTCCTTTGGTGCTGAGGGGAGTCCTGTGACCAGTGCTGGGCTCCCCAGCTCAGGAGAGACAATGAAGTGCTGCAGAGAGGCCAGTGCAGGGACACCAAGATGCTGAGGGGATGGAACATGTGTGTGAGGAGGAAAGGCTGCGGGAACTGGGGCTGTTGAGCCTGGAGGAGAGTGAGCTCAGGGGGCCCTGATCAGTGCTGGGTGTCAGCAGGATGGGGCTGGTCTTATTTGCTGAGGTGGCCAGTGCCAGAACAAGGGCTAACGGGCTGGGGCTGGCACACAGGCAGTGCCCCTGGCACAGGAAGAGAAGCTCCTTTGGTGCTGAGGGGAGGGAGCCCTGGCCCAGGCTGCCCAGGGAGGGTTTGGAGGCTCCTTCTCAGGAGGTTTCCAACCCCACCTGGACACGTTCATGTGCCCCCTGAGCCAGGGGAAGCTGCTGGAGCAGGGGCTGGGGCTGGAGCAGCTCTGCAGGGCCCTTCCAACCCCCACCACTCAGGATTGTTCCTTCCAACCCTCACCAGTGTGTGACTCTGGTTCCAGTGGCACAGGAGGAAAAACTCCTGGCCCAGGCTGTCCAGGGAGGGTTTGGAGGCTCCTCAGGACCTTCCCAAACCCACTTGGGCTCATTTCTGATCAAGGGGAACCCTCTTGAGCAAGGGATTTGGACTCAGATGATCTTTAGAGCTTCCTTCCAACCCCCACCAGTGTGTGACTCTCTGGTTCCACTGGCACAGGAGGAGAAACTCCTGCCCAGGGAGAGTTTGGAGGCTCCTTCTCAGGAGGTTTCCAACCCCACCTGGACACGTTCCTGTGCATCCCTGAGCCAGGGGAAGCTGCTGGAGCAGGGGCTGGGGCTGGAGCAGCTCTGCAGGGCCCTCCCCACCACGAATCCCCACAACAGACGAAACCCCCCCCTTTCCTTACCCATCTCCCCAAACACCCCGTCCCAGTCCCATCTATGCCCTGGAAGCTCACCCTCTGCCACCATAACGACCGGGACACGCATTTCCGACCCCTCCCTCGATACCTCGGAAGCGATTCCTCGCCTCTGCCTCTCGTTTTCAGAGCCGACATGGTGAGTGGCACCGGCATGAGATGGGGGGGGGGTGGGTTG
>WBNH01005818.1:41327-58246 GCA_013401255.1 Urocolius indicus
CCCCCCCCCCCCCCCCCCCCCTCCCCCCCCCCCCCCCCCCCCCGTGCTCCCCCCCCCCCCCCCCCCCCCCCCCCCCCCAGTGATGGACCCTCTGGGCTGGTTTCTTTCCCGCAGATCGTTAACGTGTGGTATTCGGTGAACGGGGAGCGGTTGGGTACCTACAATGGTCACACGGGAGCCGTGTGGTGTGTGGATGCAGATTGTATCCTTCCTTCCATGGCAGGGGAGGGGGGAAAAAAAACCACAGCTTCTGCTCCCTGTGTTGTTTGTCTTCATCCCAGCATATCCCTCCCAGCAGCTTCGCTCCTCTTGGTCTGGAATGGGAGCATGGGTTTTGAGAGCTTGGAACTTGGGTTTACAGGGCTTTGAACTGCTGTCTTGCTCTTACTCCAAATCTTGGTGTTTCTTAGAGAGTCATTTGGGTTTGTTAAAGCTGCTGCAGTGAGTCATTTGGGTTGTTAAAGCCCCTTGAAGCTGCTGCAGTCCCAGCCCTGCCCTCACCCTGCCCAGCCCAGCACTGACCCACAGCCCTCAGCACCTCAGCCCCACGGCTCTGGGATCCCTCCAAGGCTGGGCACTCCCCAAGCTCCCTGGGCAGCCTGGCACAGGGGCTGACACCCCTCTCAGGGAAACAGTTCTGCCTCAGCTCCAGCCTCAGCCGACCCCCAGCTCCCTGCAGCCTCCTCTCAGGGACTGTCAGAGCGTGCTCCTGTCTCCCCTCAGCCTCCCCTTCTCCAGGCTGTTTTTCTTCCCTGGCTGTTTGGAAGAACATGTGCAGTTGTTGCTTTTGCAGTGGTGTCCCTGGGAGCTCAGGGAATGTGTCTTGAGTTGCCCAAGAGCTGTGTCCAATGTGGGCAGCAGGTAGCAGAGAGAACAACGTGCAGCTTTGTGTTAGTGCAAGAGCTGGAGAGAAGTGGGGTTTGTGTCGTGTGTGTCTGTACTGGACTGTCAGCTGCTCCTGGAGTGGAACTTGTCCAGTCTCTGTGTCTTATGGCTGTTTAATCTTGTGTGTAAATATTCTCTGGGCCTGGGCTTTGTGGGGCTGAGAACGTGCTGCTGTTCCCTAACTGGTGACTGCAGGGGACACCCGGCATGTGCTCACCGGCTCTGCGGATAACAGCTGTCGGCTCTGGGACTGTGAGACGGGTAAGGCTCTGTTCCCACGCCAAAAAGGCTCTGGTTTACCTTCCCAGAGCTCTGCTCCTCCTCCCTCTCCTGGCTGCCACCAAGGCCCAGCTCTGCCCTGTCCTGAAGTCCTCTGAGCTTGGAGGACCTGGTGGCACCGTGCCCTGTCCTCATTTACCGCCCCCCCATCCCCGAATGAGCTCTGAATCCTCTCTCCTGGCTGCTGGAGGGGAGGCTTTATGTGCCTGATTTCTGGTGAATATTCAATGAACTTACTCCCTTTACTGCCCAAAACATGTGGTTGGTACTTGGAAGTCGCCACACCTGCTGCCAGCTCCTCCTGACGCTGTGTCCTGCCCTGTCCCTGCCCCTCAGCTGCTCCTTGCCACCAACCTCCCCACGATACGCACTCAGACACCCCGCAGGGTGACAGTTCTGCTTCTGTCTCCAGGAAAGCAGCTGGCCCTGGTGAAGACCAGCTCAGCGGTGAGGACGTGTGGCTTCGACTTTGGAGGAAACATCATCATGTTTTCCACAGACAAGCAGATGGGATATCAGTGCTTTGTCAGCTTCTTCGACCTCCGGGACCCCAGCCAGATTGGTGAGGAGTCCTGGCCAGGGCCTGCAAAAGGGAAGCCTCCATCCCTGAAGCCGGTGCCATTATGTCTGTCTGTCTCTGTCCTTCTTCCTTCCTGGCAGAGAACAACGAGCCTTACATGAAAATCCCCTGCAGTGACTCCAAAATCACTAGTGCTGTGTGGGGCCCTCTGGGAGAGTTCATCATCGCCGGCCACGAGAGCGGAGAGCTCAACCAGTTTAGTGCCAAGGTCAGTCTGACAAGGAGCAGCACGTCCCTGGGGCAGCACTGCCTGGGAAGGGATGTCACAGCGTTTCCTTTGGGGTTAAGGGGCACAACAGGGGCTTTTTTGGCTCAAAGCAGCAGCCTCGTGGCAGGACAGATCAAATCCATGGCTGGCTGGGAAGGCTGAGCTGCTGCTGCTCCAGCGTGGGCTGAGAGGGGTCAGGGAGCAATCTGCAAGGGCAGACTCCTGCGCCAGGGGAGAAGTTGTGTGTCCCCTGGCTCCCTTTGTCCTCACACTCAACCTTGCCTCTTCACCCCTCAGTCAGGGGAGCAGCTTTCAAACATCAAGGAGCACACCAAGCAAATCAACGACATCCAGACTTCCAGGGACATGACCATGTTCATCACGGCCTCCAAGGACAACACAGCCAAGGTGAGGCTGCAGCACCTCTGCACAGCTTTGCTCCTTGGAGAGCTGAGTCAATGGAAAGTCAGAGCTTAGTGGGAAGAAGTCAGGGAGAAAGGGAAGGCAGCAGCAGGGGAATATCAGCAGCCAGGCACTGGCCACAAGGAGAGCTGCAGTTTGGTGCCTCTGGTACCACAGAGGTGACGTTCGGGACAGTGTGCTGGGGTTTAGGTGCCTGTGAGCGGCTGTAGAACCAACATCTGCCCTGATGGGGCCTTGGCAGTGGGAGCTGAGGGAGTTCATTGTGCTGCCAGCCCTCTTGCACAGTAACTCTCTCCCTTTTTTGCCTCCCAGCTGTTTGACTGCACGACCCTGGAGCACCTGAAGACGTTCCGGACCGAGCGGCCGGTGAACTCGGCGGCGCTCTCCCCCATCTTTGACCACGTAAGAACAAGCTCCCCCCTCATCCCAACCCCGTGGGACTCCTCCTGCCTCATCCCCCTGCGTTGCTCCCACTCTGGAAGGCAGAGTGTCACCAGCCCAGCTGCAAAACACGGCTGGGCTTGGGGTCTGGGGGAGCTTTGTTGTGGTCTGGGGCAGGGAGTGAGGCTGTCGATCTGATGTTCCAAGTGGTGAGGCTCCTCTCCTTTGCAGGTCGTGCTTGGTGGTGGGCAGGAGGCCATGGATGTGACCACCACCTCCACCAGGATTGGCAAATTTGAGGCCAGGTTGGTGTTTTTGCTCTGGCAGGGCTGAGTCCTCCCCTGGAGCACTCTGGGCAGCCCGGGGTGGCTGTTCCCGGAGCCTCCTGCTCCTGGCACTGCTGGAGGGACCGTTAAACCTGCTGAGCTGTTTTGAGGAGCACCAGCTTGTGTCCCTAACGAGGCTCCTGACGACTTCTGATCACTTAAATCTTCTTCCTTCTCCCAGGTTCTTCCACTTGGCTTTTGAAGAGGAGTTTGGCAGAGTGAAGGGTCACTTCGGGCCCATCAACAGCGTCGCTTTTCACCCTGATGGGAAGAGGTGAGGATCCTTGGGAGCCTGGCAGCGTGCCCCAGCCCAGGCAGGGTTTGGTGTAAGGCCAGGGGCAGGGGCAGGCAGCTCCTGACACCCCTGGTGACCACCTCTTGCCCTTGCTCCCGCAGTTACAGCAGTGGGGGTGAGGATGGCTACGTCCGCATCCATTACTTCGATCCTCAGTACTTCGAGTTTGAATTTGAAGCCTGAGGGAGGGTTCCCACACCTCTCCTCTCCTCTTCCTCCCCTCCTCACCCAGCCCATCACCTCCTGCACAGGACCATCAGTCAGTCTGCTCCCTGGGGGCAGCAGCAAGCTTGGGGGAACCAGAAACCCAGCTGGGTCTCCCAGGATGGGGAGTGAGGGTGAGGTGGGGAGCTGGGCTCTGGCCTGGGGCTGCTGGCTGCCTGCTGGCCATGTTTATCCAGCAAGGGAGGAAGAAGAAAACCTCATCAGGAAATAAAACAGACCCTTTTCTAAGGCAAAACCACCTCTGTGGGGGTTTCTTTGGTTTGCTCTGGAACTCGGTAACCCTGAGGGCTCTGCCTGTAGCTGCCCAGGGGCTCTGCCCACCCCAGTGCCCTTCCCAGGGCAGCTCCCTGAGCTCTGGTGAGCCCAAGGTGAGCCCAGGCTGGGAGCACAGGCTCAGCCTCTGCCAGCTGACACACACTTGTGCTGCTTTGTTTGCTGATCTGACCCTGAGCCAACTTTCCTCACTCAACAGTTATTTCCTGCGCTCGGATGCTCGCTCGTCCTTTCAGCCCTCGCCCTGTGTCTGTCAGGCCCCAGGAGTGGCTCTGCAGCTCTTTCCTTCCTCAAAACTGGGTTCAAGGGCAGATTTCCTGGGCTGGCTCCCAGAGGTTGCTGCCAGTGTGCTCTGAGGGGAGAGGCCGGGGTGGGTTTAGTGCTTAAGAAAGCCTCCAGCTGCTCAGCTCCGTGGCTGAAATCCCAGTGGGAGAGCAGAAAAGCACGTGTGGGCTGCAGGGGAGAGCATTTTACTGCAAGGGGCTGGGTCTGTGCAGCCCAGAGGCTGTGGAAGGGATCCTGTCCCCCCCCTTCCCAGAGCTGCCCTCGGCCGTGTCCTGCACGGTGCTTCTCCCCTTTGCCCAGCCCCTTCCCCCTGGCCCTGGCTCCTGCTCAGCTCAGCTCAAGCTTCTCCATCTGGGCTGTGGGGTCAGACAGGGGCTGGCTCAGCCTCTTCCCTGTGCTCTCCTCAGCAGGGGGGTCGTTGGTCTCCACCAGCCTCTGGATCTCTGCCCAGGCCTCCTCCAGGTACTGGGATGAACGGATCCAGCGGAAGAATAACCCTGGGGGAGAAGGGGCTGTGTGTTGGTGCAGTGGGTGTGAGAAGTGGAGGGGCTCTGCCTCCCCCCTCAGCCCAGCTCAGAGCTCAGGGAGTGTTTTGGGAGCCCTGGGCCCAGCTCACCCTGCCAGAGCTGGATGCTCTGGGGCTCCACAGAGGGCCAAATGACCAGGGCATTGGGTGAGTACAGTGGGTTCAGGTATTTCTTCTCCTCCTCAGGCTGGTTTATCCAGGCCCACAGGGAGTGTGTGTTCTCCTTCACCTTACACAGGCACCTACGGAAGAGGCGACGGGCCGTTGGGTCCCTGGCAGGGGGTGTGTGGGACAGGGGGCTGTGTGGGGCAGGAGCAGGGTGCTGGCAGGGGGTGGTGTGGGGCAGGGGCAGGGTGCTGGCAGTGACTGTGTGGGGCATGGGGCTGTGTGAGCCAGAGGGGCTGTGTGGGGCAGGGGGAGGGTGCTGGCAGGGGGTTGGGTGGGGCGGGGGCAGGGTGCTGGCAGGGGGCTGTGTGACCCAGCCGGGCTGTGTGGGGCAGGGGCAGGGTGCTGGCCAGAGGCTGTGTGAGCCAGCAGGGCTGTGTGGGGCAGGGGCCGGGTGCTGGCAGGAGGCTGTGTGACCCAGCCGGGCTGTGTGGGGCAGGGGCAGGGTGCTGGCCAGAGGCTGTGTGAGCCAGCAGGGCTGTGTGGGGCAGGGTGCTGGCAGTGGCACTGCTGTCATCCCCCCCCTCCCGCCCCACTCGCCTCTCCTTCTCGTTGTTGCAGAGGAAGGTGCCGTAGGCAGAGGCGTAGGCGTTGTCGAACAGGGTGAGGAGGAGGCTCTCGCTGAACTCCAGGGAGAAGGGGAACTGGCGGCTCAGCTGCCACACGCAGTCCAAGAAGAGCAGGAACAGCGGCGCCTCCTGCTTCAGCCGCGCGTGGGCCGAGGCGGAGCGGGCGCAGCGCAGCTGGAAGGGGTGACCGGCCTGCGGGGACGTGGCGAGAGGCTGAGCGGGATGAGGGGTGACCCCAGCCCTTGCCCTCTCCCCAGCACCGGCCTCACCTCAATCCACTCGCGCTGCAGCAGCCCCTGGAAGCCCCTGAGCGTGCGGCACGATGGCTCCAGGATCAGCTGCGCCAGCGCCGTCACCAGCAGCGTCGTGTCCGTCCCCTCTGCCCCGTGCACCAGCACCTTGGCCCCTTCCCTGCGGCCCGGCAGCTCGGGGTGATGCCCCAGCTCTGTGCCCACGGCGTGGGGCAGGGTGGGGGGCAGCAGGAGGTGGGGGGTGGAGGTCACCCCCCTCTTTACCTGTCCATGCACTGCGCGGCCAGGCACGCCGTGCTCAGAGCCGCCTTGACGTGGCTGAGCCAGCGGCAGCTCTCCAGCCGGCTCAGCCAACGGTCCATGTTGAGCGAGGGGTCGTTGCAGGCTTCCACCAGCTTGACGAAGCTCTCCTGCAGCGGACGGCCCCTGGCGAGGGGAGGACAGTTGGCTCTGGAGGAGCCGTCACCGAGCTGCCGTCCCCCGCGTCGCGGCAGCCTCACCTCTCCAGGGGCCGGTGCAGCCTCCTCCAGCGCGGGTAGGAGGATTTGGGCTCCGTGCCCCCACCACCCATCCTCGCCTGCTTGGCTGCCTGCGCCGAGCGCGTGTCGATGATGAAACCTCGCTCCCCGGCACCCAGCAGCATCCCCAGCAGCAGCTCGTCCTCGCGGCAGCGCTTGCGGTTGGGCCCGGTCAGCGGCTGGCTGCAGCGCAGCAGCACCTGCGGGGGAGCAGCAGCAGCCTCATGGCTCCTCCATCCTCCTCCAGCTCTGGGGAGAGGGGATGGGGCCCAGGCCGGGGTCCCACTGGGCTGACTCACGGTGCCGTTCCTGGGGTGGTAGTAGCTGAGGACAGGGAAGCGCCCGCCCTGCCGAAAGCGCGCGGCTCTGCGCAAGGCGACGTCGTCCACGGCCGCCGGCACGATGACAGCGGGAGGGTACGTGGGGCACGTGGTGAAATCCTCGTTGACGGTGCTCAGCCGCCACTGGCTGGTCTGGGGGGGAACATGGAGGGGGTTGGGGGCTGCCTCAGGTGCCCCCCAGCCCTCCCCAGCAGCAGGAGCCCCAGTGTCAGCCTGGCCGGGTGTCTCGCCTCCGGGCTGACCTGCGAGGAGATGAGCTGGAAGTGCTGCTCGAGGGGGTAGAGGTGCCACCCCTCCTCGAGCTTCAGGCTCTGGGGTCTGTAGAAGAACGGGTACATCATCATGACGGAGTCCACCGAGGAGAGAGCCTGCAGCAGGAGCAAAGGTGGAGTCATCCACGGGCCAAGGGGGGTTTGCACAGGGCATAGAGGTGGCTGGAAAGTCCCCACAATGTCCCCAAAGCTCCTGGCTCTGTCCCAACTGCCAGCGAGGCACTGGCACCGTCAGCCCACCCTGTGCCAACACCACCCAGCCCTGAGTGTTTACCCACGTTAATGGCAGACCCAGAGCAAACACCACAGGCGGCTGCTTTCTCCTGCCAACCCTTCACAGCTCGGCCTGGCCCTGGAGCTCACCTCGATGGAGCTGGCGATGTTCAGACACTCCTCCATGCCCGGGATCTCCAGCTGCAGCACCTTCAGGTCCTTACACCGCAGCGTGATGGTGCCAGAGGAGCCGGCGAGCCTGGGGGAGGCAGGAGGAGGAGGGGGGGGGTCAGGGCTGGCTGCAGGTCCCATGTGCACAGACGGACAGGCTGACGGACACACGGACGGACACACAACAGCGACCGGCTGCCCTCTGCCCCCTGGACAGTTGTGTGATGCCAGGCAGCAGGGCTGTGGCTCATCTGGCACTCTGTGGCTCATCTGGCACCCGTGGCACATCTGTCCCAGGTCGGGGTTCCCAGCATCTCCCTGCCCCGGCCACAGAGGTTGTAACACAAAGGTGGGTGCTGCCGGACGGGTTAACAGAGCCGAGAGAGGGTTAAAAGCCAAACCTGGTGTCTCCTGGGGAGCCGTTAGTCCGGGGGGGCTGGTACCAGCCTAAATTCTGCACTCTGAGGCAGGAGGAGAAGAGGAGTCAATGCCTGCTGCAGGGAGCATCCCCTGGCGTGGGCCGTGAGGAAGAGGAGGGTTGAGGCTCCTTGGGGTGGCCGTGCCGGGCTGGACCGGGCAGGGGGAGCCATGGGGAAGCCCCTGCATCCCAGGCAGGGCTGGGTGAGGGGGGCTGAGGCTGGCAGGAGGGAGCACAGGGACAGACCCACCTCTTCTCCACGGCGTCCACGTTGCGGATGAGCAGCCAGAGCTCCACGGTGCCGGGTTGATCATCCCCACCGGGGCAGGAGGAGAGGAGCAAGTGGTGACTGGTGATGCACAGGGTCCCCTTCACCGCCGGCAGCCCCGAGCACGACAGCAGCACGTTCTCCACCGTCGCAGTCTTAATCAGCTCGGAGAACTCCATGGTGATGCCGCCGAGCCCTGGCGCAGCCTCTCCCGGTGCCGGACCCCGGGGGAGCTGCAGAAAAGGGGAAATCCTGCAGCGGCACGGCACGGCACGGCACGGCACGGCACGGCCTGCAAACCCCTTCTTCCCTCTGCGTCACGCCTGGCCCTACAGCCTCCCCCCCCCGCTCCGTGTTTACATTGTCACCTACAGCGTGCAGAGGATGGATTTTTGGTGGCTGGTGCCACCAGAGGAGCAGCGCTGAGTCCCCTCTCCTCCGGCACTGGGGTCTACCCCTGCCAGACCCCCCCANGGAGGAGGGTGAGGGTGGGCTTACCTGCTGGGCTCCAGGCGAGACCTCGGGGTGCAATCGGGAGACCTCAAGGGGGGTTGCTGAGCATAAACAGGGGGCTTCAAGGTGCAAGTTGGGACCCGCCGGGGTGCAAACGGGGAGGGGGGGGGACACGGACACAAGCAGGGTGCGAGAGGCTGTGGGGTGCAGCAGGGNTTGTCACCTACAGCGTGCAGAGGATGGATTTTTGGTGGCTGGTGCCACCAGAGGAGCAGCGCTGAGTCCCCTCTCCTCCGGCACTGGGGTCTACCCCTGCCAGNAAGAGTGCAAAACAGGGAGCTGTTGGGCATAAGCAGGGTGCAAGCGGGGATCTCGGGGTGCAAGCGGCTGAGCTCGGGGTGAAGCCGGGAGCCCGAGGTGCCGGCGGGGGAGGCGGCGATGCCCCCGCACATGTCGGGTTTAAGGTGGCTCATCCCCGGGAGGGGGGGACACGGGGGGATGGAGGAGGTGGATGGGGGGAAGGGGTGTGATGAGTGCTCCGGGGATGGTTGGAGCTGAGGGAATGGCGTGTGATGAGAGAGAAGGGGACACGCGCCTGAGACCGTGGGAGGGGACACGCGAGGGACACGGGGACTCGCAGCGCAGCAAGGATGCTGCACCAAGGGTCTTTGGCGGGGAGGGGGGGGGGGAGGCTATAAGAGATGGGGGGGCTTCATTCCCAGGGCAGGAGGTGTCCGTAGGGCGCAGATGAGACCCGTAACCCAGCACCGCTACTCCTGGACAGCCCCGGGCAGCGCTGGCACCGCCGGGCTCCCCCCCCCCCCCCCTGTGGGGAGGGACAGTGGCCCGATCCTGACCCCGTTCCACCTTAACGGCCCGGCCGGGGTGCGGGTCCCTGGCTGCCCCCGCCCTCCCCAAGCAGTTTCATTTTCCTGCTTTGGGCTTTTTTTTGCCCTCCCCCCCCCCCCCCCTCCATCTCCTCCACCCGCCGCCTCCCATCAGCTGGGTACCCGGAGATAAATCATCCGCGCTGGTCCTTGCCAGCACATCCCGGGGAAAGTTTCCTGCGGGGCCGGGGAGTCTCCTCCCAGGGACAATCGTGTTGAAAAAGAACAGAGAAAGGAAATAAAACACAACAAAAAAAAACCCCACCAAACTCAAAGCCAACCCCAAACCTCCTTCTCACTCCTCTGGACAAGGACAGTTCCTGCCCCTTGGATCTGCCCTCGGTGTCCCCACTGGTGCTTGTTCTGGGGGTGCATAAATAGCCGGGACTGGGCTGCAAAGGGGGAGTTGAGGCTGTGGGTGGGTGCAGGAGGTGGGGAAGAAGATCACCCCAGTTTTTTAGGAGGCTCTGTAAGGTGTCACCATGCCCTTGGGACAGTTGAAGTTCCAGGAGCTGGGAGCAGAGGAGCCTTCCTGGGAGGAAGAGGAGGAGGAGGAGGAGGAGAGCCTGGCCAGTGTCAAGGCGCTGACGGCCAAGCTGAAGCTGCAGACGCGGAGACCGTCCTACCTGGAGTGGGAAGCACAAGTTCGGGGACAGCCCTGGGGCAGCCGTAACCCCACGGGGACCCGGGGGGCAGAGCAGGCCCCTGGGCACCCAGAGAACAAGGGGGACGGTGGCATCTGTGGCTTTGCCACCATGGAAGAGGCTCTGGAGTGGCTGAGGACGGAGCTGGTGAGTAGCTGCTGGTGGGATGGGGGGCACGAGGGATGGGCAGGGGTCGAGCCCCAAGGCAGTGGGGGGACTGTGGAACTTGTCCGTGCAGAGGGAGCATCCCCAGCCTGGCCTCAAGCAGCGGCTGTGGGATGTGCCAGTGCCAGGGCACAGTTTTGCTCCTCTGCCCGATGCACGTGGGTCATTGCAAGGTGCCCATGGCTGTGTGGCACCGCAGCTCTGCCCCTGTGCCCTGCACAGCACCAGCGGCCTCAGCTCCCTCAGGATCTGTGCTTGTCACTCCCTCTCCTCACTGGCTCTGCTGGTGGCACTGCTGGGGTGGGTTTCATCGGTGTGGCACAGCTTTCCTGCAGCTGCTGTGGCCTCCTGGCGTGGCACAGGCAGCAACAGGGCTGGGACCCTGGAGCAGAGCCTGTGCTGACGCCGGGGCTGGTGCTGGGTCTGTGCACATGTGCCTTGGTGCCCGTGGTGCCTGGTGGGTCGATGCCCCAGGTGACCCCCAGCCCTGCTACCTGGGCTGCTGGCCCCGTGGCTGGTGCCAGCCTGGCGCTGATGCCCATTCCCCACCGTGCAGAAGGAGATGCAGAGCTCAGACCAGCGCCTGGCACAGCGGCTGATGCGCCTGCGGGCTCAGCTGCAGCGGCTGAAGGTGGAGCAGGTCTGTCACCAGCACAAGGAGATGCTGGACGCCGCCACCTTCGGCCTCGAGGGCTGCGAGGAAGACTCGGATCTGCTCTGCAACATTCCCCCTCGGGCCGCCTTCCTGCTCTCCACCCCTCTCAAGCACATCGGTGTCACCCGCATGAACATCAACTCCCGGCGCTTCTCGCTCTGCTGAGCCCGGCGGGACCCTGCAGGATGCTCAGCACCGAGCCCGGGTGGGAGCCTCGCAGGCACCCCTGGCTGCATCCCAACCCTGCAGGACTCAAGGATCCCTCCCAAAGCGCTTTGGGGACTGCAGGGCTGCTGCTGGGGCTGAGCTCCCGTGGGGGGAGGTGGGGCTGAGCCTTGGTGCCACCAGCCCTGTCCCAGGGGGGATGCCACATCCCCGTTTGGCACAGGGTGTTTTGGGGTGCCTGCTGCCCTGTTCCTAGGGCTGGTGTGGTCAGCCACAGTGGGAAATGTGGGGGGGACTGCCCTTGGAGGAGCAATTAAAGGAGGTGAAGGCCAGAGCTGAGGGTTTTTTCCTTTTATTACATGTGCCTGGGCACCCACCACCATGAGCCTCCAGATGTGGCTCCTGGCCCTTCGCTGTGGGGAACCTGGAGGTGACTGGGGGACCCCTTCCCCAGCCGCTCTCTGGGGCTGCAGCTCTCAGGGTGGGCAGCTCCTCAGCAGTGCCCACTGCAGGATGATGCTGTGCTGCAGAGTCCATCCCTCTTCTCTGGGGACCTCGTTGCCATCCTGTGCCCTGGCAGCAGGTGGGTGCTGGGGCTGCACCGGTGCAGGAAGCAGCTCGTCACCCCAGTGGCTGCGAGGAGAGGGGTTGGGTTTGAGGCTGGAAGCCAGGAGGTGCTGGGGGCTGTGCTCAGGGTTCAGCAGCCCCCGGTGCCCCCATCCTGCCCCCTCTCTGTCTCCCTGCAGCAGTGGGAACAGGAGGGACCCTGGGGGTAGTGCCAGCCGAGGTTGCCTTCATCAGAGAGGGCTCCTCTTGGCTTTTTCCCTTCTCCATTGGCATCAAACCCTTTACAAAACAAGTTGTTTTTTGGGGGATGTGACTTTCACAGAATGCTTTTGCAAGCAGTGCTGGGGCAGCTGTAGGGTGACCCAGAGACAATCTGGGGGTCTGTTTCTCTTTCCCAGGACAGTAGCAGGACACTGGGAGAACCCCAACGTGCACCCTGAGGCTGTGGCTCAGCCCAGGGTCTGTCAGCGCTCCCACTATCCTTTCCCTGGGGCCTCTGTGCTGTTGGTGAGCACGATGGGCATGAGGCTGTGTGGCTGCCCCTGGGAAATGTCCCTGCCAGGGTGGATGCTGTGTGTGGTGCCACTGCTGCCGTGCCCCCCTCAGCTGCAGCAGCCCCCCCCCGCCACAGCTGGGCTTCCTGCCGCTGCCTCCGCAGAGCAGCAGGTACCTGCGGCTTCATCTTTGATCGCTAAAGCCAAGACAATAGTGTTGTGGTTGCTCTGCTCTGAACTGTCTCCAAAAACATAGGGTTGGCAGCCAGGCTGGGGCACAACATGTCCCCTTGGCTCCAGCCCCCATCACTGTGGCTGTCAGGGGTCTGGGATGGGTTAGTGGTGATGGTCAAAGCTGGGGCTGTGGGGTGCAGGATGAGTCCTGCAGCCTGTGTAGGGTCTGACAGGGTCAGAGAGGGCTGGTGCATGGCACTGCCAGCCAGCCCTGCACAGAGGACAGCACAGAGGGGCTCAGCGAGCCATAACCCCATAACTGCCTGAGCAGTGGGCAACAATCCCCTGCCCACCGCCAGCCTCTCGCTGCACATCTCCCAGCTCATGGGACTCAGCTGAGGGGCTCAGCCTCCCTTTGCCCACCCCATCCCTGGGCAGCTGGGCCTGAGGATGCCCGGAGCAGGGACCCTCGGGGCTGGGGATGGCAGGAAGCCCTCGGAGTTTGTCGCTCGCTCTTGCGGTCGTGCTCGAGCTGTGAACCAGCATCTCTTGAGTTTGCTCATGAGGCAGGAAGCCAGGGCAGGCGTGAGCAGGAGCAAGCGGCGAGGAGCGCGCCCGCGGGCCGGGGGCTCCGCTCTGCTCCCCCCAAGGTTTCCCCCCTGGCCATGGGCAGGACGTGAGCGGGGACGTGGGCACCTTCCCTCGCACTGCTGGGCCATGGCAGTCTGACAGCAGCTGCTCCTCGCCTCGTTGCCTGCAGGTACCTGGGGGGGTGAGAGGGTCCACGCTCTGCAGATGGGTGCTGGGGACCACCCAGGGGCCTGTAGAGGGTTTGGGGGGGTCCTGGTTGCCCTCCCCAGGATTGGCCTCAGAGGGATAGAAATGGGGGGTTGGGCTCGTCCCTGCCTGGGGACGTGAGCACCGGCGCCTGGGGATGGGATGGGGGGAGTGGGGCTGTGCCCCCCGCTCCTCTGTGGTCTCCCAGTTGGGGTGAAAGCCGCTGTCCCAATGCCCCCCTGCCCTCCTAGGGGGGTCTGCCTGGGTGGGAGTAGCAGCTCCCTCACAGGGCTCTCCCCAAGCCCCCATTTCCAGGGCAAAGGAGGAGTTTTGTCCCTTGTGGGGACAGATCAGCTTTGGGACAAGCAGGTGCTTAGTGCCCATCCCCATCGAGCTCCGCTGCCCAGTTTGGGGGCTTCAGACACTGGTTTCCCTACAAACCCCTCCCTGCCACAGCGGCAGCTCTGGGGCCACAGTCCCTCGCACGTCGGGGAGCCCGTGTGGGCACGGGACTGACCCTCACTGCTGGGGATGCTCTGCTGGGCAGCCCAACTGGGCAGCCCAACGCCCTGCCCTCCTCACACCTGCCCACGCCGGGGAGCAAACCAACCAGGAGGAAGGGCCAAGCACAGGGCAGCTCCTCCACTAAACCCCGACGGGGCTGGGAAGGAAGGAGGAGAGATGTGTCCAGAGACGCTCCAGAGCAGAGCCGGAGTGAGACACGTTATGAGGAGAGCTGGGCAGATGGCACGGCAGGGCACGGGCACCGACATCACCCTCCCGGGGAGAGAAATTCACAGTGAGAGCCAGAAGTTGGGGGTCACACAGATGCAGGAGCAAAGCCCTGGCTTCAAAGCGCCTCGACGGAGCCGCGCAAGGTGAAACGGCCGCGCTGGAGATGACGCTGCGGCTGAGCTCAGGGGGAAACGGAGAAGAAAGCAAGAAAGAAAACAAAAAGGCACAATCGCAGCACCTCCCTCCCCGGCCCCGCTCGCTGCAAGGAGGAAAAAAACATCTCTTGGCACCGCTTGCCTTTGTGGGAGGCGTCTGAAGGGCTGCGGGCAGGGCTGGAGGGGGCTTCACCGTGGGGCTGGGGTCGTGTCTAGGGCTTGGCTGCTTGCTTGGGCATCACCAAAGCCTTGCCTCCTTCTCCTGCCCTGCACCAGGGCACTGCCATGCGGCAGAACCGCATCTTGGGTGCTCAAGCGTGCTCCCAAATAGGTGTCACCAGGAGCTGAAGGCACCAGGGTGTTTTTCAGTCCCCAAAGCAGCGTTGGGTGGCACGGGGTGGGCTGGGGGAGGGCAATTGTCTGCCAAAACGGCTGTGGGCACCCTGAGGTGGCACTGTGGGGGGTGGCCCCTGTGTCCCCAGTGTGGGGGAAACAGCCACATTGACCCCGATGCTGAGGGAGGGGGCTCCTGGTCTGCAAAACCAGCCCTGATGGTGGGGGCTGCTGGCACCGAGGGCACCCTGAACCCTCCTCAGAGACCCCTGCGAGGCCTTTCCCATGGAGGCACAACCCAAACGGAGCCCCCAGGCCTGTGCCTTTCTCAGCAGAGCAGTGAGGGGCATTTTTTGGGTGCAAACAGCGATGCAATGGCTCCTGGGGACAGAACCCAGGGCAATATGGTGCCGGTGGCTCCCAGCCATGCAGCTCCCGGGGCTCAACCCACCCAGGGCCCAGCGGAGATGGGACCCTCACAGCTGCATCTCCTCGCTGCCAGATAAGAGCTCCCAGCGATTTTGGGTGCTGGGGGAGGGCAGAGACACCTGGGCTGGTTCCCAGCCCTGCCGTTGGCACCCGGCGCCTGCAGAAACCACACTGAGCCCCCCGCCTAAAGCTGCTGGAGAAGAAGGTTTTGGGGGGGTGTAAGGATTTGGTGGGGGCAGATCCTGGTGCTGTGGGCAGATCCTGGTGCTGTGGGCGTGCAGGATGCTGCACAGGAGGGTGGTTTTTTTTTTCCAGGGCCGTGGGTGCTGTTTCCACGACGTGCTGCTGGGGCTCCCAGCTCCGGGTTGCACTCGCCTCGCTGCTGCCCCACTGCTCTGTGGGGTCCACGTGGCACTTGTGGCATCGCTGCCAGGCTGTTGTGGTGCCCACACCACGGTGCTGAGAGCCCTGGGGCACAGGTTTGGTGTCACCATGGCCATGAGGTTGGAAGGTGCTTGATGTTTCAAGGCAGAGGACCAAAAGCCTCCCCCAGCAGGGGTGGGGGTTTGAAGGGCATCCCTGATGCAGGAGATATGGGGCCAAAAGCGTGGTGGGGAGGTGAAGGAGAGCCCTGGGGAGAAGGAAATGGTGATGTGGTGTGGGTGAGGGAGCACTCACACACACCTCTGAGCCCTGGAGCTGCTTGTGGTCCAGCCAAACCTCCTAAAACAAAAGCCGGGGGGGGGGGGGGCACGCAAGGACCTGCTAATTGTTAATGGGATAGTTCTCATTAGATTGTTACCTAGATGGAGGACACAGGGTGGGAAGGAGCTGGTGAAATGAGAGCCTCAGGGTGTAATCACCTCCAGTGGTGTTAATTAACAGAGCCAGAACAAACCCAGGAGGAAATGGGGCTGGTGACAGAGAGTCAGGGGATGCCCCAGGTTCAGCGAGTGGGTGAGATGGGCCACGAGAGGTGAGGAGGCAGATGGATGGGACCTGAGGCAGGGCTGGGGTGGGAGGGGGGTGAAGGTTTTCCCCCCTCCACCTCTCCCCCTCCTGCAGCCACCATGGGCTGCTGCTGCAGCTCAGACTATGACGAGGACTGGATCGAGAACATCGACATTTGTGAGCACTGCAACTACCCCATCGAGCCCGACAGCAAGCGCCAGGTGAGGAGGGGACAAGCACATTCCCCCATCCCCATGGCCAAACATCTCTGGGGGAAGCTGTGGGACGGCCAGGCCTGAGGCAGGGGAGAGCTCACGGGGCTCCTCGTCCCCCCAGCAGAGGCTGATCCGCAACGGCTCCGATGTGCGAGACCCCTTGGTGTCCTACGAGGCTGCGTCTCCACCGTGCTCCCCCCTGCAAGGTGAGGTCCAGCCATGGCAGGGGGTGGCTGTGGACACCCCTCCCAGTTGGCCACAGCCACCTTGCCCCTCTGCTTGTCCTCCCAGATAAGCTGGTGGTGGCCCTGTACAACTACGAGCCCACACACGATGGGGACCTGGGGCTGCGGAAGGGCGAGAAGCTGCGTGTCCTGGAGGAGTGAGTGAATGCTGATGGCATCCTCCCAGCACAGCATCCCATTTGCCAGGGGGTCTGTAAGGGGTCCTGGCAGCCTGAGGTGGGGGGTTCTCACCTCTGTGTGTCCTTGCAGGAGCGGGGAGTGGTGGAAGGCACAGTCACTCACCACGGGCCAGGAGGGGCTGATCCCCTACAACTTCGTGGCCATGGTGAACAGCCTGGAGCCCGAGCCGTGAGTAGGGCTGGAGAGGGAGCTGTGCCCATGCACTGGTGTGGGGGGAAGGTGCCAGGAGCATCCTCTGAAGTGAAAGTGTCCCGAGCCTCTCCTCAGCCCCAAACCCTGCCCCGTGTGCCCAGGTGGTTCTTCAGAAACATCAGTCGGAAGGATGCGGAGCGGCAGCTCCTGGCATCGGGCAACACACACGGCTCCTTCCTCATCCGGGAGAGCGAGACCTCCAAGGGTACCACCCCACAGCTCCCACCCTGCAGCTCCCACCCTCAGCTCCCACCCTGCAGCTCCCACCCACAGCTCCTGCTGCAAGGCACTGGAAGCACGGGGGCAGTGCTGGGTTCCTGTACTCATCCCCCTGCCCCATCCCTACAGGTTCCTACTCGCTGTCCGTGAGGGACTTCGACCAGACCCAAGGGGAGATGGTGAAGCACTACAAGATCCGCAACATGGACAATGGGGGGTTCTACATCTCCCCCCGCGTCACCTTCAGCAGCCTGCATGAGCTGGTGGAGTATTACACACGTACGGAGCCGCTGGGGCTGAGGCCACTGTGGAGGGTGGGATGGGATGGGATGGGATGGGATGGGATGGAACAGGGTGAGAAGGATGCTATGGGATGGGATGGGATGTGATGGAACAGGGTGAGAAGGATGGG